>JAMKCH010012205.1:0-27556 GCA_023653785.1 Ophioderma brevispina
CGGTTACGTGATTATTGATGATATTGCCACATATTGCTATTTCTCGTAAACCGCGGAAAACAAAAGGGAAGTTGTTTCATGTTAATCTCCTCACGGTTGGTGTGTCGTTTTGTATCATGGCTGTTTTAATGTTTTTTTGGGCTGTTTTTTGGTGTTTTGAGTTTGTTATTTTTAAAACTTGGTGACACACCTACCGTGTTTCGTGAAATTTCCCGCAGTGAACAAAATCATGCTACTTAATGGGTGACTTCAATATCGATTTTACTCTCACTCGATTCTGACCCCCAAGTATAATGATTCATGTAATTTGTTATATTCCCATGCCTTCAGTTCCAAGTCATTGATCGCCACAACTCCGAATGAAACATATAGTACGGGGCATACCAGCGTCTCCTTAATTGATAATTTTTTACAATGACTCGGATTCCATATTAATCGTGTTATTATTACTAGATCTTTCGGACCATTTGCCAATTTCTCACCCAACAAAAATATAGGCTACTCCAACCCCACCTTTGACTAGGAAATCTCGCTCAGTTCAAGCCACAACATAAAGGCACTAAATAATTGTTTCTAGCGTTTATTGGACAAAATAACCGCCCATAGAAGACCCGGACCAAGCATATAATAAATTTAATTCTAAACTATCGGAACTTTTGAATATTCACAATGAAGCCAATTAAAAATCAATACCATCTCAAAACGCAAATTCACTAAAAACCATGGGTCACTAAAGGACTATAATCAATTCAAACTAAAGAAACTATATAAAACTACATCTCTAATAGGCCAAGAATTTTAGATTTAACGTTGAATTCTGGGAACAATCTGAAAATGTCATGAATTGGTGCCTAAATGTGTCTAGAAAAAATACTAAAAGTCCCCTAAATCTCTTTGTGTTTTTCAGAAATAGGGGGCAAAGTTTGTACAGGGTAAATGACAAAATATTAGAATTGTGTCCTTAAGTGTTCCAACATTTTTGTTTGGGTCATGTCCCAAGGATCAATGAAAGGTAAGTTTTTTGCCCCATCTACAACCTGTAGTTTTCAGTACGACAACCTAAATCAATTCATGTCATCCTGGGGGCAATCTCTATTTTCAAAATTATCCCATTTCATTGAAACCAGAATTCACATGCTCGTAGAGTCGTATTAAAACAGAAAATGTTCATCAAATCACCTACATGGATTTTCATATTGACATAAGAGCATAAAGCAGTGTACCCCCATAATAGCTGTATAACCCCATCACACTTGGTCCTGTAGCTTTTGAAAGTAATGACCATCACCTGTTTAACTATTTCATTTGGTGTTCATGTACAAACTAGATGAAGCATTTGACAATCTTTCAGAGAAAGATCAGACCATTATGATTATATTTTTTATCCATATTCTCAGGCTGACCTGAGCCTTTTTTTGTGGATCATATTAGTTATAACTAGTTGAGATACAAGCCATAGATTAGGGCAAACTATTTTTTACCTTTTTTTGTTTTATTATTAATCTTGCATTTGGGTTTCATGACAAAAAATGTGGAAAAACACTTTTAAATTGGACAATGGTTATTAATTTCTTCGTAATTTTTTACGCCTGTACAAACTTTTCCCCCCGTATATCTGAAAATGCACAAAGCGGAGTGCTTGGGGGACTTTTAGTATATTATTCTAGACAATTTATTGTGGCACCAATTCTGACATTTTCAGCGTGTGTCCAGAAAATTCCACCTTTCCATTGTTATTTTATTAATCTCTGGCCTATAGCCAAGTATGAAATAAATTAAAATATACCAAATACAAATCACTTAAAATTCGTTATTGCGCCTGAGTAAAAAATCATAATAAAACTAGTAAAATGAAAATAAAAACGAATACCAAAGAAACTATGGAAACCTTAAACAAATTACTTACTAGGTTCGCAATGAAAAAGTCCAACTTTCCTGACTCTTTGGTTAATAAGTGGGTGAAGGATTACTGATAAAGCAGTTATTGCAGAAAACTTCACTACTTTTTTGTGCACATAGGTAGCAATATCTTGCTGATAAGATTCCTGAACCCAAATCCTAATTTTTAAAACACACCTTCACGACCTTTATAACAAACTCTGTCTAGTCGGTTTCTAACCAAACCTGTCCATGATGAACTTCAAGAAAACCTATTGAACTTAATAACAGCAATACCAGTGCTTCAGATGATATCCCGTTGAAATAATCTTTTGAAAAAATTATTCCAAACATCGTGGTGTCTATCCCAAAATTTTAATTCTTCCCTTGTACTTGGTCTAGTTCCAATCTAATTAAAAGGTCAAAGTAATACTATATTTAAAGCAGGCGACAAGCACGATGTTTCAAAACTATAGGTATATCAAGACCCGCGAGTATCCAAACTTCTTGGAAAAAATTTGTGTACACTGTATCTATAATTTCATAAAAAGCAAGACTACTTGTTACCCATCATCAATTTGGTTTTTTTTAGCTCTAAACGCTTACATACATGGCTATAAATGAACTTATTGTTAAAATGCTGCATTTGGAGAAAAAATCCATAGATTGGTATATTCCTGGATATTAGTAAGGCCTTTGATAACCATAAAATCATGACATTCTACTATCTAAGCTCAATAAATATGGTATCAGAGGTGTTGCAATGATTGATTAGGATTACCTGCCAAAGAAACAACGGGTTTTAATGGATAGCATCTTTTCGACCCCAGCAACACAATCACTGCGGGGAGTTCCTCAAGGCTCAATTTTCAGTAGGGCCACTTTTATTCTATTATATATTAACGACCTCCCACCTGTTGTTCCAAAAAGCCACATTTTATATGTTGGCTGAAGACACAAATATACTTTTCCTAATCCTGATCCTCGTGCACTTGTACAATTAATAAATCATGAACTTACAGCTATTTCTAACTGGTTCAAACTAAACAACTTATCCGTTGAATGTTAAAAAGACTAACTATATGATCTTGAAAAAATAAACACAGTAATAAACCAGATATTAAAGTTGACAACAAATTTATGGTCGATGGCGCATTGATCTCAAAAGTTCAACTACAAATTCTTTGGCATCTATGTGTGAGATAATTATTTTATTGATCCGTGGAATGTTTAATGTCTGTTGTAATTACCAAACACATTTCAAAAATTATCTCCAAATACAATGGAGTTATTTGTAAAGTTCGACCTTTTTATCACAAAAATCACTTCATACACTTACAAGTTCCTTGTTGGACCGTACATTCATATGGTGCTATGGGCTTGGCTGACGCCTAACAAACAATGGTTTAGATTCGCTTTCCTATTCAGAAAACGTTTAATCGAACGTGCACCCATTCCTGTGGTGTTAGCTCCACAGATCCCCCTTTCTCATCACTCAAAACCTTGAAAGTCCACGATATCTACAGGCTCCAACTTGCTACCTTCATGTATCAATTTTAACAATAACTCTATGCCAACTGCATCTCTTGAGAGTATTTCTTCAACTTCCATACTCGCACTCATTATTATCAAACCAGGAATGCTGACATTCGTCATATAAATGTTTTTTTAACCTGCTGGCAAATAACACAATAAGAATCAAGGTACCTTGCTTTGGGCTATTAACCATCCATGTAAAAAATGAAAAAACATCCTTATCAGTTCCTATGTTGCTGTATCCATTCCTAATTTTTTAATAGTCATTATCTATTTTTTATCAATAGTCGGATTGTGTGTTAATTTTATTTGTGAAACGTCCTGTTCGTATGGTTGTTTTGGTGTACTTGTGCCCTTGTTCTGGAATTTCATGTTTACTATTTTGTATATGTATCTTGGAAAAAAAAGAGGGCACTGCAACTCCACGCTTTGTGTTTAGCAGTGACCTCGTGCACCATTGGTACGCAAATGGTTATATCATAAATAAGAGATGTTACTCCAAGATACAATACTGGCCAACCCCTTTTTCTTTTTAATAGGCATTATCGCTTTTTGACATGTTGCTGCAAATTAATTCTGATTTTTGTATTTTGTACGTCGTTAATCTTAATTTTTTTGCCTAGGAAAATCCTGTAATGGTGCCCGTCTGTGTGCCTAATTCCTTTAGTTATTGTCGCAATGATTATTTATTTAAAGGTAACTGTCTCTATAATATATGTTCCTAAAAATTCAATTATCATGTCTTATAGAGCACTTATTATTACTAAATCGTTACTAATTTTGCTGTTGTATTGTGATGACACAAAAATAATATTGATTGATATTGATAATGATATTGACGATTTTAGGTGTTAACCAATGACGACGTAGAGAAATTTGGGATTTCTTGGCAGCACGCCGGTAGGGACACTGATTGTGTAGGTTGCTGTGCTGAATCATGATAAGAGTTTGGAAATCAATCTGCTGCAGTCATGAGATCATTTGTCAAAATGCTTAAACATTCTCGCTTCAAAATCACTGTTGCATATAAATTTAGCGTCAAGATTGGACAGAATTTGCAAAAAGTAGTGACATAGGTGTCGTCAAGATTTCGTTTTAGGGTTTTTAAAGGTCCATGGCCGATCGCTAATTCGCCTCATTCCCAGAAGCCCCAGATTTCACCGGAAGTGGTCAATATTTTGGTAAATAAGGAAAGAAAGCTAATATTTTTCTCATTTACCCTGTGGAAATCTTAGGGCAAAAAGGATTTGGTTTGGAAGTTATGAGCGAAAATGTGCCCCATTTTGGGGGACCAATATTATTTTACACATACTCTATGGGGCTTCACCCAAATACACGTTTTTAGCTCCATAGCAAAACGGATTTGAAATATCGGCGCGAAAAACTTACAGACGGGGTTTTGGGGTGAATGCCCAAGTCTATCAAGATAAAAACTTCCTATCCTTAATCGGCCTCCCCCTTTAAATGCAGATTATGCATTAACATTTCCCCATTCTGTTTTAAATCAAAAAAGACAAGAAAAGGGAAATTCAAAACGATTGACAAAAAAAATCGCTTTTAAGCGTTAAAACAGGCTAATTAGGATCATGGATGTCCAATATTATAAAAATCCGGATTCAAGAAATATTAACAATCTACAGCTTCTTTACCACTTTGTGGGCGTTTATTCATTAAAAAGAAATATAATGGTATCACCATCCTCACGAAAACAATAATGTGTCATTATCGCTTTAAGGCCAATATATCAATATAGTGGGACTCTTGAAGGCTACTGTACGTAAACCACGCTATTTCATATACATGTTACAAATGAAGAAGAGTGCGCCGCTTCATTACTCTCATTACTGAATGTTGACGTCATATTTGCGATATAGCTTGGGGAGATTTTGAACTTCTGTATTGTATGTTCAGACGTCGAGCGGACTTTTGAGACATCGGTGGTAAAAATTATATCGCAGATAATGGGAAAATCCGATATGGTCTCGGCTATTGGAAGCTGGAAAACGAAATAAATACGACTTTCCGTTGTTCAGGTTTGTGTGTTTTTAGGGCATTACCGTTGAGCATGCGTCAATCCCGCGGGGAAATTGCGGGTTTAAAAATTACTCCTAAATAATGGTAGTAGATATGCGCGATATAATGTGACTAGTGAGATTCTCTATGTGGGTTCGGTCTTTCTTAGATAATTCCTGAACCCACAGTGTATCATTGCAAGGTGACTTCCACTGAAATAAGGTTACAATGAACAATAAAAAAAAATATGATGGCTAATTTTCTAGCAGTGGAACCAAGTTGAACGGGGAATTGCAATGGAGGATTGATTTGCTGTCATAATTATATGCGCGGAAAGGGGAGAAAACGTTTGTTTGGGGGCCCGGTCACGAATGGTTTGCATGACCCGTACAATGTACACACATTAGATTGTGTGTTATATTTAGGTCAGTCACCCGAATTGTACTACAAATGCGCGAATTCAGCGTCGGTGACTTCTGTACACTAAAATTTGTTATACAGGCGTCAATGGAAAGCTTTGTTTGTGTACCTGTAACAGATCTGTAATGATTTGAGAAGGAGCTGTAACTCGATCGGCTGATGTGCGATTCGAACCTGCGATCCAATCATAACAATCGATTACCATCCCGTTACATTTAATTAAAACGAATTTTTCTGTAGGGTTTTAATTTTGATATACAAAGCTGGATATAAAAAAGTTCGTTTGCAAAAAGTGAAACAAAAAAAAGTGGCACACACCGTTTTGAAATCCTATAAGAAATTCATCCGGTTTCGTCAATTATTTCGGCTTTTAGGGTTCAACCAATGGAAACGACCGTAGAAATGTGGGATTTCTTGGCAGCCACCGCCGGTAGGACACTTTATTTTTAGGTGTTGCTGATCATGTAAGCGTTGAAATCATATCTGCTGCAAGTCATGAGATCATTTTCAAAGAGGCTTAACCTTCTCGCTCCAAAGTCACTGAGGTGCAATATAGTATTTAGCGTCAAGATGATAGAATTGCAAAACCTTTATGCTGGTTTTGTTTATAAAAATATGACCATCCGTTACCTCCCGGGTCTCTACCAAAGCCTCCACGATATCTTCCAAGTCATCGTATCAAACACTGTTCATCTTCAAGATCATAATCCTTGTTATTGAAAAAAACTATTTAAAATTAAAGAAAACTGGATCATTATTTTACAGGTGAAATATTTTGTTCGAGGTGAAACATCGGGAGAAACAGTCTATAAACATGTATTTTGTTTTTTTAGAAATCATATTTAGGGGTTGGAGAAAGCCTTTATCTAGGTACATATATCTTAAGGTATGATTAGCATAGCCGATGAAGACATTGTGAGTACGTTTTGTTGGATTTCACGTCAACAAAAACTCGCTGTACCTACAGAGCTCCAATTACCACAAGAGGAGAGATAGAGAGAAGGAGAGCAATATTACCACGTTTCACAAAGCGACCTCTACGAAAACGTGTTCCATGGTTGAAGTGGTATTATAATTTTAGTTCCAGTATATACTAAAAATATAAATATGGTTACGTCAAAGGACTCAACATGTACATTGATAATAACTACGCCACTGAGACAGAACCTTCCTTAATATGTAGTTACCCAAAAATGCAATTGGAAAATTACAAAATATGAAAACGATATGAACCCACTAGGCCAAAATGAATTGGAAAACTGAATTTTTGTCCTGGCCGTTTGGACAAGCGGATCTTGGTAACGGTTGTTACCTCATTTCTGGTCATCTTTGACACATTTTAGGACGATTGGGTTTAGTTCAAAACAGATAACAAAGAATGCTAGAATTGGAACTTGTTTAGGTATCATTTGGTATCTAGTTTGATAGCCACCGATTTGGTAATACACATTTGGTACCTTCTTGGAACTACCTATTTTAGATCATTTGAATGTCTTGTTGGTATTCCTTGGGAACCCTTTTGCTACATGTTTGGGTTGACGAGGCAATTGAGATTAAAGGGGCACTTCGTGATGCACAATCTCGCCCCCCCACTTACCTTTTATTTTTATATCATCTGAACCGTTAGTCTCAGTAATCCACGTGTACCTAATCTTACGTGCAATTCGGTAGTCTGCTCAGAAATCAAGCACTTTTGTATTTTCCTGTCCGTACACGGACAGGAAATTACAAGCAAAGTGGCCATGTTGTGACCGTAAAAAAGTAATTGCTCATAAAACGCAAGATCAGAAAAACAAACTGAAATTGTGTGGGAAATAAGTTTTATAAAGGTAGTCTACGTGAACAATGAATAAAACACAAGTGCTGAATCCCGAAATGCACCTTTAAGTATCTTAGCCAGGGACACAAGCACGTTAACTACAGCGGGGCTCGACCTCACGATTTACAATGGTTTTAGAATCATGAGTCCCGCACTTATCGTACGTACACACGTGCATCTCATAACCATGTTTTAAAAATTTCCGTTACATTAAGGAAACAGATTTTCCGTAAAGTTCTGTTTTAGAAAACCATAAAAAAAAAAACAAAAACATAAAAAATGTTAATTACGGAAATATTTCAAAAATTTCTGGCAGGCATATGTCCGGACTTTTTTTTGCTCCGTAATTTTAAATGATGGAAAAAAATTCTGTTAAAAATCACATTTTTTTCCGTAATATGAGACAAATTTATGTAAAATTACTGTCAAAGTTCCGTTAATGACAGATGTCTGTAAATTTACTCTAAAAATGTCTGGCAATACTGCTGCAGAAAGAATTTCCGTAAATTTACGGACCTGCATTTTGTTAACAGTTTGTAGATGCGATTGCGGTTCCATGTACTTGTACCCAAACAGTGCGTTATGATGCTGATTAAGCCTCTTTGTTTTAAGAATACGTGGTGAGTAAAAGCTAATCTTTACCTCGAAATGGCCAAAACATAAACCATTATCTTAACCGGGATCGAACCCGGTGTAAAAGGAGATATGGTCCGCCCGGAGTCCGGGCAACAAACCGAATAAAGCGTGAAACTAATGTTGCGTGAAGAGTCAACTGAGTGCCCTATTCTTTACAGCCCAAGGTGGACTATGAGTCAGACGTACTATAAAAAAACTTATACACCGGGCCTCTTCGCTTATATAGAGCTTTAAATGAATATCTATCACTCGATATCCATCACGTCTCGATATCGTAGACGGGTTGAGTGCCTGACATGTAAGATGGAGGCACTGGTTCGAATCCCGGTCAAGGTAATGAATTCGTCCTTTTCCTGGCCATCTCTTGGTACACTAGGACAGATTAGTTATTGCTCAGTGGTTTATGTTGTTTTGCAATTTAGATGACAGTAAATTTCCAACCCTATCCCAAGAAGGGCATACCAGAAGACTTAGGATGCAGAATCGGTCAGCCCACCAACCTCTCAGGAAGCCAATCTTTGCATTCTGTAGATTGTCAGGGTCAAAACCACCTGGATTCCCTGGACGCGTCAAGAACACGGGTCGACCAGCCTGTGTGAATGCTTCGCTGAACTTATACGCTCGTACTCTATTCAGCGTAGCAGAATATGCTGTGAAAAGTAAAAAAACAAACAAAAACATAGTTAGTACGGTCCTGTTTTTTTTTTTTTGGGGGGGGGGGGGGTCTTTGGGTATTTTCATTTGTTTGGATTGTGAATAAAGATGGTTGCCATAATGTTGTATATATACAAACGTTTGTCAAATAGTCTACAACTAAATTTGACATAACAATAATGTTGTTTTGTTTAATTAACCAACTCCCTCTCCTTTCCTTGGTGTTAAAAGCTCAAACACCTTTGAGGTGTCGGTATAATTTAGAGTGTAATCATGTCTATTGGTACGTCACGTCTATCGCAAGCCATAAAGGCCATGACGTATTGCAGCAACGCGTTGCGAGAAAGTAGCAACGCGTTGTGACATTTCGGCAACGCGTTGCGGTGTAGGCCAATCAAAATCATGAATTTCTGTGACGTATTTCAAAAAATAGACCCACAACGCGTTGCTAGATACTTTGCAACGCGTTGCAAACCTTCACAACGCGTTGCAAGCTTCACAACGCGTTGCAAGCTTCACAACGCGTTGCGAAGGACCACAAGCCATAAGGGTCATAACGTATTGCCGCGACGCGTTGTGAGAAAGTCACAACGCGTTGCGCCATTTCGGCAACGCGTTGCGGTGTAGGCCAATCAAAATCATGAATTTCTGTGACATATTTCAAAAATATAAATCTCACAACGCGTTGCGACCTTCACAACGGTTTGCAAACCTTCACAACGCGTTGCGGCAATACGTTATGACCCTTATTGCCTTGGCACATTTTCAAGCGCGTTGTGAAGGCTTGCCGAAATGTCGCAACGCGTTGCAACTTTCTCACAACGCGCTGCGGCAATACGTTATGACCCTTATGGCTTGTGAACCTTCGCAACGCGTTGTGAAGGCTTGCAATACGTTGTGAGTTTCCACAACGCGTTGCTAGATACTTTGCAACGCGTGGTGGGTCTTATTTTTGAAATACGTCAAAAATTCGATCGTCATTCTAATTGGCCGACGCCGCAACGCGTTGCTACTCTATCGCAACGCGTTGCCGAAACGTCGCAACGCGTTGCGGCAATACGTTATGGCCTTGATGGCTTGCGATACACGTCATTACATTTTCAAGATAAAGAATCGTGACTGCAACTACTGGAAAACAAAGTATAGAAACACCACCACTACCAAGAACAACAACGACAAGAACAACAATAACACACTTACCAGAGCAAGCGTCGTACCATTTCCCCATAAGACCTATCTGGGGGTAATCATTCCCCCAGCAGTTAGCTGAACTATCATAAACCATGGCACAGTTTTTCCCCGCAAGTTGGCACACTTCGCAATAAAAGAAAATACGTAACAAAATAGGAACAATTGTGGTTTGACACACAAGTACTTTTAATTAGATTCAGAGAGCTCAAAACAAATTTATTTCATGTTACACCCTTAAAACTGCTTATTCAAAATGACAAGTTACAATGTAAAAAATACTGTAAATTTTACCAAAATATCCTGGCATCCATTCTGCCAACAAAACCTGGTAAAAAATACAGTATACTGTAAAAATAAATTTAATCAAAAAACTTAAAAACATATAATTATATTTGGTGAGTTATTACAGATATTGTGAATGTGTGGAGAATAAAAAAATCATTGACGAACACCCTAACTTAGTAGGCCTATCAACATTTTTTACAGTGCATGTACTGTACAATTTACAGTTTGATGTAAAATATATTAAATCAAACTGTAAAATATACAGTAAATTTGAATGAAATCCTGTAAAAGCTGTATTTTACCGGGGTGTGTCGGCAGAATGAATGCCAGGATTTCCTGTAAATTTTAGTACTTAATCATATAATTGAAAATTCAAAATAGTGTAATTTGCTTTAGGATTAGGATTTTTCGCCGAGAGGATTTGGTTCAATTTGTTTTTATGTTTTTAGGTTGTTACTTTACCTGCGTTTATAAGGTCCACGAGGTACCCTCGAATCTGCCTGCTTTTGCGGTCACTGAAATTATTTAAAAAAATAAAACTTACTATTACTAGGGTGTTTACCCTAACAATAATCCTAAATTCGGAATAGTGAGCTACTTAAATTCGGAATAATGCTCCTTAGCCAATTTCGAAATTAACGCCCAGATGCTAAATTCGGAATAAGGACTCTGCAGTGAAATTCGGAATGATGACCCTTGGGAATTATGACCCTAAGTAAAATTCGGATAAGAACCTCATTTTTAGTAATGACACATGGGATTTTCTGAAGAATGATCCTTCGGATAATGGACAGGTATTGTATTTTCGGATAATACCTTCGGAGTAATGACTCTTTGGAATAAATGCGGAATAAAACTTGTATCGGCCTGTTGTATCGAAAACTACCACTAGTTTGAATTGAGCAGGCCTTCCGGAATAAAACTGCTATATGCATGTTGATGCCACATTGGTGCAAGGTGGTCAGCGCTCGCCTCATAAGCATAAGGTTGTGGGTTTCGAGCCCCGCTGTCGCCAATGTGGTGTGCACTTGGCAAGGCACTTTACCTCGCTTGCCTCTCTCCACCCAGGAGTATAATGGGTACGGGCATATGCGGGGAATGCAAAACAGAATCGCTGTTGAGGAGGTGTGGCGAACCCCACGCAACATAATGAGGGAGTCTGGCCCAAAAAACGACAATGACAGAGAGATGGGCACTCCGCTGTGGCGAACCATTTGCTTGGCATGAATGTGATGCTGGCCCACTTTTTTTCCGTCAAGACTGCTGAATTAATCAACGGTCATCTGTAAGAAAGGTCACTAAATGCATGGCCCTACCAGCATATTACGTCATACTTATCTTCGAATTTTACTTCAAGTATAAAGTAATATTCACAGACGGGTTGGAGCCACCAATATTGAATCAGCCCCCTTGTTAGGCAGCTGATATGATTTTAACTGTAAATGATTTTAGCCGATATAAATTATTAATTATTTGCTGAGTGCAAGATATACTTACAATGGCTAGTTGTTTTTCATAACTTCTCACACGAATACTCCAAATTCTCGTATCGTAACGATGGTCTCACCCTCGCCCTTACTGTAGGCATATTCTTCGTGTACAGATTCCTCTTCTAACCATTGCATTCCGATCATGCCGAAATAAGAGAGAAAGAACGAAGGGGGAGAGAGATACCGTGAAAAATGGTTCAACTTTCCAAGAGGTCCCACCGTAATCGACAAGCCAAGTATTCAAGAAACACTAACTGTTCTGACAACTTAATCTCAATGTGCCAGTTCCATTGTTACTTTTTTCCCCTACAGTATTCCCTCTGAATTTAAGTATTTGCAAAAAACATCACCTCTTAGAATAATGGAACAATCTAACACCATTGAATTAGATCGTCTTCGACATTCATTACTTTGAGTCAATGTTTTTTTTGTAGAAAACAGCTTCGAACCAGCTACCTACTCACGAATTTAAAGCGAAATGTTGAATTCACAACTTAGACATAAGCGGTACACATCCTGATCCCTTTCTAAATCTCAAGCTAACTTAAAGAGACATAATGGTATGAAAAATATTCAAATATAATGAAAAGGACCCTTTGAAATGAAAAGTTTGAAAATAATCTGGATGTTTACATTCTGTAAAAAAACCGTAAAAACGGCAAGATTTCGTTGCAGTTCGTGGTAATTCCTACCATGGAAAATCAAAGTGTTGATATCCCTGCCAAAATTCACAGTGTATCGAGCATGTTTTGTGACACAATTCAAAAGCATTCAGACCGGGATTCAGACATTGTACTTCCGGATCGTAGTAAGATATTGAGCTGACAAGTGGAAGTTTAGCCGTAATTATCAATGGTCTGTGAGCTGATAGCTGCATGTTTTTCAAGTTTGATAAATTCTGGCATTATAATGTCAGCATCCTTGGCTGAGAAATGTTCCTGAGAAGGGAAGCTTACATGGGATATACAGTGTGAGTAAAAAACCATACATTTAGAATAAAAATTAATTAAAATAGTTGATAATTATTTTTACTCAAATGTTTGCTTTGGTTATAAAGAGGGATAAACAGGCTTTCAGAAAACGTTGTCATTTGGACTTGGAGGAAGACGTTATGCCTATTTTACTGAGTGACTTAAAAATCCTATTTGGCCGATTTTAGTCCAAACCAAGATTCGTTGTTTACATAGAGTAGCATGGTCTTCAGCAGTGATTTGAGTAAAAACATTTAACACTTAGTTATTGTTAAACAATAGAAGGTGGGAGAATAATTGAAGCATTAAAAAATAATATCCCGGAGATTACAAAAGAAAATGCTGAGTGAAAAACATTTTTATTTTCCCAAATAAGAAAGTCAAGATAGCTGGTGTAAGACCACAGTTTCCTTTGGTTCAGCAAGATTTCATGGTTTTAACCTACAACGAAACTTGGCAGCTAAAATGAAATCATAGGTTTTGTATTCCGCTTGAAAAAAAACGGTGCAATATTGAATTTTAAGGTTTAATTCCAAATTATTTACAGAAAACTTCAGCTTTAGTTCTCGCAATTTATGGATGCTGAGTATACTGTATTTGTGTAAAATAATTACCTTAGAGATGTAAAACAAAATCTCTGAGCAGTTTCATTATGTTCATGAACTGAAACATTGATATGGAGTGATTTACAATAACTGACTCTTTATGATTGAACAATGGTAATTTAATTTGTTGAAGATATTTTATTTATAATTATGTTACACAATATACCATTTTATTCAAACTGATATGTTTTTGTCGAGAAGAAATCGATACCATCTGAAATTGCATGTGTGAATTGTCTTTGCTATAATTTGTTATGGTATACGTCGGTGTCAGTCTCTCCGCATTGTATGGCTAAAATCGGCCAAACAGAATTTTTAGGTCTCTCCGCAAAATTGACATAGTTTCTGAACCCAAAGTCCGAAAGACACCAAATAAAAATCTTCTGATAGCCTGTTTATCCATGTTAACAACCACAAGCAAACATTCAAGCAAAAATAACGTTTAACCTTTGAAGAAAAATTCTTTCCTGAATGTAGGGTTTTTATTGGCTCACACTGTAATAGTTACTTTTCCTTTTTTTTTTCAAAATTTAAACACCCATATTGTCTTCAAATTTGTGGTGGTGATTTCAGTAAGGGTCCATTTCGTTATGTCTGAATATTTGTTTTCATGCCATTATGTCCCTTTAAAACTGACAGAGATTTCCTCTCTCAGGCTCGCAGGACCAATAATACTCATTCACGACTAGAATGTTCTTTGTTTGATGACATCTGCAAGTTTACAAACAAGAATTGCAGGTTCTTCTTGTTGTCTATGTTAAAATTGGCATCTGCATTTGTATTTGTAATGTGTCATTATTTACTTCTGCCTTTCCTTCTGAAAGGAATACAAGCTAAAGTTACACCATTCAGTCTCAACTTAACAAACTTGAACGAATTGCAGATTGATTTGAAAACAACAGACTAAATGTTTAAAACGAGCTTATATTTTTAAAGCAGTGTCCTTATAAATATGATACTCAATGAAAATGTCGACTAGTTAAAATATTCGAGAGCTACTTTCGACTCGTATTAAAGTCCGAGAAAATCATGATATTTGCATCATACAGTGTTTCTAAGGGTATTGGTACCAAAGTTTGTCCTACTCTTCATGAGCCACATTTTGATTATAATTATCATTTTCCTATTTTATGCAATTGTTATGCTCATATCTAACACACACACATCATCATCCAAAATTGTGACTATTATTTACAACAAATTGACCCCCTTGGTACTATAAACATTGAGAGCTATATATTATCACAAAGGGACAATACAACTATTTAGATGTTAAAATATGAAAATCGATATTATAGAAATGTTGGTAGAAAGATGCAAAATGACTTACAGAATTATTGATTGTTTTTGAATTAAATATAGGTTGAATTGCACTGGACAACAACGAATTAGGTGTATTGCAATGTAATAAATTGACATGGTGTAGTACTGAAAAGTTGCCATTGATAGGGTCTTTCACGGTAGGTAATAAAATGCTGAATGGACTTTTGTTCAGATCATTCAAGCCTGAATGCAGAAAATACAATAAAAGCTCCCGATTAACCTAACTATTTCAGATATTTCTGCTGGTGATTCTCTTGTATTCTCTAAATGCCTTGGTTGTTCTGGTAGACAGATCCCCGGCCAGGAAAAACTGCCATTTTTCCTGTCAACGTTTTCTAAGCGGTTTGATCATCAAGAAACTTGACCATTTGAAATTAGACTTGGGCCACCCTGATTATTGCCCTAATTCACTATGGCCGCCAAAATTCGAAAATTATATGCATGTTGACTCTCTACTTTTAATATCAACGTCTTTGCAATGGCTGTCTCATCTTGATCTTTTATTTTTTTTAATTAGCCCCACTGCCACCCATATTTTGGATTCAAATCCAAGATGGCGGGTAAAATCGTAATTTGTCTGCCAAAATGATCTTAATTGGATTTAATGATGACCCTGTTGACTTTATCAGTCAATGTGCGCGCTTTATTCCTTTAATGTATTTCAGTATAACAAAAACAATATTCTGTCGGCTTGAGTTGCATGACGTGCGTGTATAGGCACTCGTCTTGTTATCTAAAGGTCGTGGGTTCCATTCCCACTTCTGACGCAAATTCTTTAGTCGAAAACTTTAGACTAAACGATTAGAGATTGCAATGGAAACTTCAGATTTGGCTGGACTACGATTTGTAACGTAAATATCAGGTATGCAGGGTTCCATTCCCCAAACTCTACGTGTCTAACTCATGCGTATCTCCATGAGCTAATAAAATCTCAATTCCCATGGCGCAGTTCAATAGCTTTCATTCACCAGTGTATAGAGCAAATGCACCCAGAATGTACATGGTCAGCTGATGTTAATTTAACATGTGCCCACCCATCGGTATAGTATAGTCCCTGAAGAAGAAATATACATACTACGTGGAAAATATTGTTATTGAGCTGATTTTTCACCAGACATGCAGAATACATCATATAACAACATATCCAAAATTCCCATGAATCCCCTTTGGGGAAAAATTTATCCAAGATGGCCGCCAAAATAGCTGACACTGCATATAATTAGCTATATCTTGCCTTCTCAAGTAGATGCGTTGATGTTTTTAGTCTAAATCTAAATTATCCATGTTTTCCTTTATGTTGAAATTCAAAATAGCCGCCATTATATATAATTTGCTTTGTCTCAACTTCAGAACAGGGAAAAGAGGGATAAAGAAACAAACAAATAAATTATATCTAAATAAATATATATAAGCGAATAATAAAAATGACAAGAAATAATTAAATGAATAATATAAATATAAATAAGTGAATAAATAAATAAATAAAGAGAAATTTTGTAAAAGGGACGTGTACAAAAGACGGAACCTGAATTATGTATTAGGAAGTCCTCTTGAGGTGTTTTCACACCCAAATGTTATTTCTCTCAATTTCTGGGATTAATTTTTTTATATATTTCTTTCACATTTCAGTTTCCATTTCTGGTACTTGGTTGTAAAAATAGAAATATATATGGCCTATTGTTTCTATGCCATTTCTGGCATACGTACGTGTGTAGGCCTATAATAATTGCGTTTACGTGAACAGTATACGAAAACTGCATTGTACTAAACTTTTAAAATCATTCTTTCGAATGAGTATTATACAGTTTTGGGAAATTGCATTCTGATTAAGTTCAAATAGCATAACACCCAAGTCATTCTTTCGAACAGACTAAAGATGAACTAAAATTACTACTATTTGGTAATTAGAACAATCCCTTTTCGGGATTATTGCTTTTAAACAACCCTCCTATATATGCGACAGTTTGACCGAGCTTCCTTGCAGGAGACTGCAACGGAAAGTATATGTCGGTAAGAAGATAATTATATGTAATGGCAGCAAATTGGCAGCCATTTTGGTGGCTATTTTGTATTTTTGAGTTAAGGAAAACATCAATGATTTAGATTTAAACAAAATGAATTCTTTGAACCTCAAAACATATTCAAAAACATGAGATATAGCTAATTATATAAAATGGCGGCCATTTTGGATTTTGGCGTGAAGGAAGTCATCAATGATTTAGATCACTGATAATTTAGATCGTCGGCCCACGATGTCTAGATTGGCTCCAGGAGTTCTACACATGTTGCCTTACCAACCAGTCCTTACCCAAGATCTGGAGGAGAGCTACTATCATCGCACTCCCCAAACCAAACCAAACAAGCCTGTCGACAACCCTAAGAACTACCGCCCAATGTCACTACTGTGTGTCTGCTTCAAACTCCCTGAGAGGATGATCCTGGCCCGGCTGGAGCCCGTCGTCGATCCCCATCTGCCTGACGAACAAGCAGGATTTGGCCGTGGCCGGAGCACTGTCCACCAGATTGTAAAACTCACAAATGATATTGAGGAAAGCTTTGAAAAGGCAGGCGTCATCTTGGTGAACCTTACTGCAGCATACGACACCGTGTGGCACCAGGGTCTGACACTCAAGCTTCTCAGGACCATCCCGGATCGTGTCCTTGTACAATTCATATGTAACATTCTTGCAAACCGCTTTATTATCAAGACCAGTGATGGGCAGAGTAGTCGTCTGCTTCGTCTGAGGAACGGAGTACCACAAGGATCTGTACTGGCTCCTATGCTGTTCAACTTGTATATCAGTGATTTACCTCAAACAACATCTAGACAATATGGCTACGCCGACGATCTTGCCCTCCTCCACTCGGACAGCAACTGGACAGAAGTAGAAAGCACACTTACTACAGACATGGCCCTACTTGCAGCATATCTCAAGACCTGGAGACTGAAGCTGAGCGAAGCCAAGACCACCGCTACTGCCTTCCATCTCAACACCAAAGAGGCTCATCGCCAGCTTCAAATCAACCTCAATGGAGCGCCTCTGCCATACAATCTTACACCAACCTACTTGGGAGTTAAGCTTGACGGGCAGCTTACTTACCGGCAGAACCTCGAGTCCGTATGCGCCAAGGTTCTTCGAGGAATAACCTCCTGTGCCGACCTGCTGGATCTTCATGGGGTGCCAGCCCAACGACCCTACGCACCACTGCCTTGCCTCTGGTCTACAGCACTGCTGAATATGCCGCCCCAGCATGGTGCAACAGCTCTCACGAAAGGAAGCTGGACACAGTACTTAACGAGACCTTGAGAACTATCACTGGCTGCTTCCGTCCTACTCCATCTGAATTCCTACCAGTGCTTTCAGGCATTGCACCTGCAGTACTTTGGAGAGAACACCACACGCATAAACTAGTGAATAAGGCGCTGCTGGACAACAAACACCTGCTGCATAACACTGTCAAAGAATCACACCAACTCGGTAGACAGAGACTGCGCTCTCGCCGACCTTTCTGCCGAACACCGCTGCTACAAAACTCTCCAGTTCCCCTTTCAACATCATACAAACATGGAATACTACCTGGCTAGATACCCCAAGACCAGATCAACTCTCTGTTACACCTAAGACAGAACTACCACCTGGCAGCAATTTCCCACACAAGGAATGGGTCACCTTAAACCGGATTCGCACCGGAGTCGGTCGCTTCAATAGCAATATGCACCGATGGGGGCTGCGGCCATCGCAGCCTGCCAATGTGGTTCTCCATCACAGACTGCGGATCACATTCTCAATGAGTGCCCTACCTTTCGTCCACCGGTGGACACAGATTTCTCAAACCCCAATCAATCAACAGTGAGTTGGCTCCAACGCATACAACATATTTAGCTGCTGCCTCATACGCAAGGAGGAGGAGTGATTTAGATTTGTACATAATTGGATTCTTTGACCACCAAAACATATTCAAAAACACTGAAATCATCACAATCTTCTTTAAAAGCTGAGATATAGCTAGTTTAGAAATAACATTTTTAAGGTATAGACTCTGTAGTGAGTGTCAATCTGATTCTCTCCCCGTTCGTAAAGCCACATAACCTGGGAGGTTGTGGTAATGAACGTTCTTGCCTTGGTATTATTGCCGTACCATGGCAAGTGAACTGTTCAAGAGCTTTCACTTCAGGGGGAAGTCAATGCATGCGTGCTGGCGTGCATTATTAAATTATATTGTTTAATAATGCACGCTTCATAATGCACCCTCTGATAATGCACGCATGCATATTCAAATCGGGTCATAATGCACGCATGCATATTTAAATTTGAGGTAAGCGTGCATTCGCGAATATAATTTCACTCGAAAATAATGCTCTAATGGTTATGTCCTACATAACAGACCTTTTCATACCAGTAGTTACACAGTGCTTTTATACAAATTGGTCCACGTAGATTTATGACGGAGTTTCGGGAACGGACCCCTGGGTCGATACGCTCCGGCTGTCAACAACGGAATCGTAAGGTATATTTAGTGCTATACGCATCATTTGTTTTAGCATTGTACCCAATTGGCCTCGTTCACAAGGTCGCGGTTTATTCCGTACATGTTGACATGGTAGCTAGGACACACTCTCATGGGTGACACTAAGTTTCTTTTCACCGCTAATCAAAACCATTTCTTAATAGAAATATATACGTTTACTTTTTGGAGTTGTTTGTTAATTAGGCGGTAGGCAAGCATGCAAAAATCTCACCTTATTATAGAACTGAGGACGCGCTTCCCACACCTTCTCATCAAATATGTCCCAGTGGCGTACCGACCGGGGGAAGGGGGTGGGCACGTTTCCCCCTCTGGCTCGAAAAAAGTGGGACGATATTGATATGCATTTTCATTCCTCTTTTTCAGGGGATTTCAACCAATTTGAGCCTAAATTTGGGCAAAGTAATTTTTCGCGCGCTACGCACGCAGTTCGAACTGGAGAATTGGAGCAAATCACCAGGGCGGCTTACGAGTTTTGCCTCCTCTGGCGGGAAGACTTGGGAATTTTGCCCCCTCTGGTCATGTCGCGGTACGCCACTGGAATGTTCCTTTGGAGTTTGATGCTCGTTTACCTGAGCTATTTTTGTAACAACACAATCAGAGGTAAACTTGCTAACCAATAGACCACGCAAACGGCAAATTTATGTACCTATACCATGTGGTGATTTTTATACATGAACAGGAGTTCAAAATATCAATTGACAGTTACAGCACTATCAGTGAATTTTCTACCTCAAAATCATCAAATCAGATTTTTTCACGTCGTAATAATTTAGGGTAATTGGTATCTTCATACCACTCCAACTCTCTATTGAAGCCTGTATATAATTATAGTGAAAAATCCGACGCTAGTCACCGATGGAAATTCGCGCATGTGTAGTACATTTCGGTTGACTGGACCTAAGTATACTACAGAACTCGAATCTGTGTGTACATTGTACGGTGTCCCCTGCAAACCATCTTGAACCGAGCCCACAACACGGGTTCCGTGCCATTATTAACAGCATCATACTCCCTATTCATTTCTCAGTTTTCAAACTGGGGTTCCACTGCCGGAAATAGCCATGCATATTTGCTCTGTCACCTTATTAGAATTAAATATCAACCTTGCAATGAGAACACTGTGGTTTGCAAGGAATGAATCTAGGTAGTACTGACACACATAGTCAATCTCACTAGTCACATAAGATAGCGCGCATAATCTACGATTCTTTAGGAGTACTTTTTCAACCCCCATTCCCGGGATTGACTCATGTCTCAACTTCACTGACATAAAAACAATCGGCCAAACTACTGAACTACGGAAAGTCTTATTTAAATTCTGTTTTCAGCTTCCGATAGCCGAGACCATACAGGATTTTTCCCATTATCATTTCGCATATAATTTTTACCACCTGAGATCTAAAAAAGTCTCTCAAACGTCATGAACACACAATACAGAATTTCAAATCTCCCCAAGCTGTATCGCAAATATGACGTCACCATTCAGTAATGAGAGTAATGAGCGGCGCTCTTCATTTGTCAATTGTATTGAAAGAAGTGTGTACGTGCATACCCTAGAAATTATAAGACCAAAAGCAACCTAATAAAGGTAGAATCGGATATTTTATTCATAACTGTCCGTACGGACACTTATTATAACATAACTGAATTGCGATTCTTATCTTTGAACAGTGCTGTTTTCTTCCTTTTCTGTCAGTTTTCAGTTGAAAAAAATAACTTATGAGAATTCTACAGACTTATATCGTTTTGTTGTCCCTGTAAATTTCAAATATTTTCCGTCTTTCGGATGGGTCACTGATAGTGTCTTTAAAGGTCCCAGGAAATGCAAAGATGTGGTTTGTGTCAAGTCTACAAGGAGGGGCTAGAAAGCATTCAATATTTGGGTTGGTGATGACATCATTAGTGAAACTATTGATTTTTCAGAGAGTAATAGAAAATTCCAGGTGACTGGTGTGAATCTATTCATGACACTGACTGAAAATCAATAGTTTCACTAATGATGTACCTGGTAGTGTATTCTTTTTTCTGGCCCTGTTTATTGGAATGGAATGTCCCGTAAAGATTTGTAGTAGGTTTATCATGTCATTTCCTGTGATCTTTAAATCTTTTGTCACCAGAAAAGGGTGTTAAAGTGGTGGCAACAGGGGCAAATTCCCTGTTTTGAGGCAGATTTTTCCGGTTGGAGGTGATTTTGACGCAGAATTTCCTGGTTGGGGGTAAAACATGTTCCAGTGAGCAGGCAAAAGGACTGATTTTGCATGATTTACTAGTTTTTCTTCCCGGTCAAAGCTCTCTGGGGTGGCAACCTCTCCCCTCCCCGCCTGTTACGCAATTGGGTGATAACAACCCCTACCCGCCGGTAGACGAGGATTGAGGATTAACTGAACTTTCAAATTTAAATGTAGACCTACCTCCATTTTCAGAATCATAACCACCAGGTCCAGACTCAGACCCTTTGAAGTTGATATTAATAGGTGTGTCACTCTCTCTGGTACAATTCAACACCGACATTACCATCCCAGCTGCAGCCACAATACCGACAATAAGAACCAGGATGCAGAGAAGAACAAACACACTGCCTCCGCCATTCCCTCCTTCCTCTCCTTTCCCCATTTTCAAGATTCGCAGGTATTGAACAGTCTGTTATAGCAAAATAGTCTTGCAGACTTCCCGGTGGCATTCGTTTCAAGTGACTGGTTTATAACTTGTTCAGTCAGTTAAACTACTACTCATTCATCCATGTTCTTTTTGTGATTCGCAAGGCGCCCAAATTCTAGCACCCTTATTTTAAAGATCAACATCATCAACAACAAAAACAACAACAACTATTTACAAATCAAGATTGTAAGGAGTACTAATCTTATAGGCGCTTTATAAACTAAAATTAAATGAAAATGAGAAATAATGATAAAACTCCATCGATCAATTAATTATTAAAATGAAGATTTGATGTGGTAGCTGATTTTTGCGGGTGTGTGTGTTGTTTCTGTGTGTTGGTGCCCCGTCATATTACCAGTTCTTCATTCACTGTGAAAAATTGTTGGATAGGATCTTTTGGCATGCACGGGGCTTACACGGATACAATAGGAAAACGACCCCGCTATTGTTCCAATTCCCTTCACATGTCTGCAGTTCAAATCTATTAAAATCAGACCCAAGTTTATGGCATATGAGAATTCAATCCCCTGATGTCTGTAATTGTTTTTAATAAGTGCAAAGTGCATCTACGGGTGAAAGAATGTTCCCTCTGTCCTTTATTAGGTTCCAAATTAAGTGAGAGCTCTTGTATATTCCTATGGGGGTAGTGAAGATGTGAGGGTTCAGTCCTCGGCCATTTGGAGTCCAGTCTCGGCCTTTGTTTCCATTACAAAACATTATTGTGGGCATTGTTACTGCACAGAATCGGCTTACTGGATACTGGTGAATTAAAAAAAAACGGTCTCTTAATGATAAAAGATTAATGCCATTGTTGGTCGAGATGTCAAGGAACTTTTTTGTAACACGGTTTACCAAGGGGATGGGTGCCTTTCGTTATTAAAGCACCAGATGCTTATGATTTTTATAATACCAACCTAAGTACCAACATCCCTAATATGGCGTCACAATGACGTCATAAAGTCCGCAAGCCGGCAAAATTGGCATTTTCCACAGGAAATAGCAAAATCCTAATTTTGCGCTAAAAAAAGTAGGAATATTGGATTTACATGCACCTTTCAGCTCTAAATGATGACAACTGGGCAACTGACTAGTTTTACATAAACATAGAGTTTTAGAGACATACTGTGCATAATATTTTCAAAAATGTATCATAAAATATCCTTGTGTGGCAAGCACCCCTTACCCTTCGACTTTGAGGGCATACCTAAACCCCGTTGGAAGGTGCTACATTTACATTTTTCGCTAACATGACCAGAAAGGATGAGAGAGAGTGATCACCTAGAAGCTTTTTAAGAAAGATTTTGGCATTTTAACGCACCGGAGTAGGGGGGGGGTGGTAACCGCTCCTTCCTTGGTAAGACGTGGGTTAAGGTCAAAAGAAATCAACATAAACTTTCCATTTGAGAGCGAAGAAAATCTAACAAATTTGCAAACCATACTCACAATGGATGACAAATTTAATACCAAGATTAAAACAGAAAAGAGGTTTAATTGTCATGCGCGAGACGTGCCATTGGACATCGACAATATTCTTTTGGTCATAAATCGAACGAAAAAATTCCACGTACAAGCACTTGCTACGCATCGCTTGCGAACTAATCATCCCTAGTGTGTTAGCCTTGTTCAAGGCGCTCTACCAACTTCATTCACTGGTTCACACGTCTGATACAAATAATAAATAACAATACCATGGCAAAAATGCAGTTTATCAAGCACCTAATTTGATGGCTCTAATTCCACCTGGCCTGTGTTCCATGCTTGCAGCCTTCCAATAGCAAGTTCAATAAATTCCACTCAGACAGAGCGCCTTGTTCTATCTGTAATTTTTTTTTTGCATTTGCAAAAATGTTATAGGAGTTTTATACAGGGAAGATTAAAACCACAAAGCAATTAGAACAAGGCTGTCGCCCTAAGTGGCATAGCCACTGCTCCTGACCACAATAGGTGTTTGTGGTTTTATACCCAGACTAGTAGGCTCCTAGATCCAGTGTGCACAACAGACCACCACGGAGTATACCAATTGACTCTTTCTCTAGACAGGGTAGCCTCTTCAATGCTAAAGCACTGATTTCAAACCTGCAAACACAATGTTCAAAATAATTGAGAATATCAATAAAAAAAAATAGCAAGTTTGTTGGTTCTTAGCAGACAGCCTTGAACAAGGCTACTAGTGTGTCTGCCCTCGGTGACCTCATATTTTTGGTTTAATTAGAAAGCTTGCATGAGTGCGAAACTTATACATATAGACCGAAACAAAATATTTACAGCGCATCAAGCTAACTTTTAGCATACACAGAAATGTTCTTTTTCCCTTCAACGATGTACCTCTGTTATCAAATTATATGCATACACTGGAACACTGGTTTGCAAAAAAGGAGCATTTTTCTTAGAGGGACACAGACCAGGTAGCAAAACCATATCAAATATAAGTATGAAGAGGAATTGGGATATGTATTTTGATATACTCTTTTTTGCCATAAAAGGTCCGGCCATATAGATTGATAAAGTCTGCGAATGCAGCCAGCGTTTGGGTACACGGACACAATTCACATAGCAGGAACCTGTTATAACTGGTAGATGCTATTCAGTAGGTACCTGTTATAACTGACTCAATGTATACACTGCATACAGTGCTATACAGCAGGTATAGACTATGGGGCGTGGACCAAATAACCAACTGTATAACAAATTCTGTGGTCCCCATCGAGGGGCTAAGGGAAAACCCAAGTGTAAATTCAAAATAAATTATTACAATCACATAACTGTCTGTTCCCGCACATAAAACTGGCACATTTTCTTAAAAATAAATAAAATGTCACCTCAATTTCGTTTTCCCAATATCAGAGACCAGTGGATATGTATAGACTTCAGCAAACCATGAGCTAAAGATATTACAATGGGCCCGGTATGTGGAGCCATTGTTATAGCCAGGTGTTACCACCTCCACGATTCGGGTTGAGCGACAAATACCCGTCCTCTCTCACAATAACTAACCAGTGTACATTATAATATAGGTCGTTGACACTAAATTTTCTTCCGAAAACGCGGTAAATTGAATAGAAATGAAGTTAAGCAATAAGTTACGGATTTTGGTTCTGCACAAAGTAGGTCAAAGCTTGCCCAGCAACATTCTCTCATGATGTTTGTTCATGTTTGTTCCTTTTCGAATAAATGATGAAAAACATGGCCAAAGTTAATTGAACACGGACTATAGAAGCTCAATATTTATTTTTTTTGTGAATGATGTTAAGTATTTTGTCCTGAAAAAGTACTCAGTCTAAATTGGAGAGCGGTAACAGCTGAAATCTATTCAGCTGCACGACAATATAACAATGGTCCTGCACTCCCAGATGAAAGGGAATCTGAAGTGGTTTTTCTACACCGCATACCGGGCCGGTGATTGAATATCTTTAACTCCATTGTTTGCCGAAGTCTATGTGTATCCACTAGTCACTGATATTGAGGAAATGAAATTGAAGTGACATTTTATTCTTTTTCAAGAAAATGTGCCAGTTTTATTTGTGGGAACAGACGATTATATGATTTTAATAATTTATTATGAATTTACACTTGGTTTTCCCCTAGCCCCCCGATGGAGACAACAAAACAACAGCATATATAGAATGACATGTCCCATGTGCTAGTACCAGTGGAACGGGTTACTGTTCCTTAACATATTGTACACGCGTATTTCCGACCCTGGACGTAGTAATGTTTCTCTTTAAAATAGTATTGAAATACATTTATTTTAAAAAGGCCATGGTTGGATTCGAACCTGTAACACCTGCATTATAAATCAATTATTTTATCCACTACACTAGCTAGGGAGGATGTGAGAGGTGATTGATTTTAATCCTACATACGCTTTACGGAATAAAGCGATAATACTATTGTGATATGATAGCACTGAATGCAGTGTATACATTGAGTCAGTTATAACAGGTACCTGCTGAATAGCATCTACCAGTTATAACGGGTTCCTGCTATGTGAATTGGGTGGACCCGGAATGTCGGGGTCATTCGCTTGGATTCTAAAATGTTATACATTAAAATAATGTTTGTTACAGTCTACCTGCATCACCTGGTTATAATAAAAATAATAATTTATCAATGCATTCTTCTCCAGTCCATGTACCACGTTTTAATATAAGACTTAGCTATAATTATAATGAGTACCTTATTCAGAAATTTCTATCCATTCTTAAGAATGATCAAAATTATGAGATATCTCAATAAAAACATGATGTATTCACCAAATAAGGGTGAGTTAAAGCAATAACAGCACATTTTTTGAAGAGCGCGCCCAATTTTCAAAATTTGAGATTTTTGCACAGTTGTGTTGGTAATTGTCTAAAAACTATACCTGCGAGTGGTAATGCTAAAAAATGCGTATTTGTCATTAAAGAAGCGATTTTGTAATTAGAATTGGGATCCCTATTGTAATTTAATAGTGGAGCTGGAAACCACAAATTTATGTCCGTCCATCGTGAAATAGGACTGAAAATAGTGTCACATCATGAAAATGACCTCCAACTTGACTTGCCCGGACCAACGGAACAACTAATGGTTCAGCGTAAACACGTACATGGCGCAATTCCCGGCTATTTCATTCAAGCAGACGGCGAATTATTATCGGAGATCTCCTATATTAATTATTCTAATTACAAAATTCCTTATTTGGCGAGACAGAGAGAATGTTGAGCTCTAGCATTCACAGGTATTGTTTACTAGCCAATCACCAATGCAACTGTGCACAAATTGTGGGCGGTCTTCCAAAAAATGTGCTGTTATTGCTTTAAGGATCCTGTTACACTCTTAATTACAGGGATTTAAAATAAATCCCCCCAAAATGGTGATTAGGGACCAATCCATTTTTTGGTTTTAAAATTAAATCTTATAGATTTAAAAAATTCTAATCTATAAGATTTAATTTTAAATCTAAAAATGGATTGGTCCCTAATCACAATCTTTTGGAATTTATTTTAAATCCTTGTAATTTAGAGTGTATGACACAATGAGGTATTTTGTCTGGCGACATTGTTTTATCTTTCAGAGTTAAGGTATATTAGGGTAGGAGTCAGAATTATTTGCGGTTTAGGTCCAGTTTACTCCAAATAAGAGTGAAGTAAGGATCCTGTGAAGTCACAGTGAAGTATTATGTCTGGCGCTTACGTTTTATCTTCCAGAGTTAAAGGCTGACTCAGACTCGTGAGGATTGCACTCTCAATTTTTTAACAATCGTGATTTTTGCTGTAATAATGCTTGTGCGCGTACTAATCACTATCTGGAATAGCTAGGCTCAAATCGAAGTCTTTATGGTAGTAAATTACAACTTTGTAGAACAATTCCGGATCCTTTTTTTTTTTTTTTTTTTTATTTTGTAATTAGAATTGGGATCCCTATTGTAATTTAATAGTGGAGCTGGAAACCACAAATTTATGTCCGTCCATCGTGAAATAGGCCTGAAAATAGTGTCACATCATGAAAATGACCTCCAATTTGACTTTCCCGGACCAACGGAACAACTAATGGTTCAGCGTAAACACG
>JAMKCH010012206.1:0-28284 GCA_023653785.1 Ophioderma brevispina
ATGCACCTTGCACATGCAGTCGTCTTGATTTAACTACACCGCCTCAATGAAATAATCTTTCACCTAAGCAGGCATTGCATTATGAGAAAAAAGAGACTCCTGAGCACAATGAGCCCAGTAACTATTATACAACAGCCTGCCACCATCACCTCTTAACACATACATGATTGTATCACTAACGATTAGTGTATATTGCAAAGCGGCACCTTCTTCCACATACTGTGGAAGAAGCGGAGGAGCCATTGCTTTCTATTGGTTGGTACTCTATTTCTTGTGTTCGCAAAAATGCGAGACTGTGAATTTCTAAAGATTACGTACTTTTTGCCTCTCTATCTATATAGAACGCTCTTTGGTTCATTTCAGCAACAGGCCTGAAAAAGGTTGGCTTTTTTATTTCAAAAGTAGAACACCGATGCAGGTATATAATTTTCCCTCCTCGCGGCATTTCAACAACGGTATAAAGCATAAAATTGATCATTAATCGACACTGCCAACATATTTTTAGGCTATTACTATTGACTTGTCAAATTAGTTTCTTTTCTTTCTCTCTTTCTTGGCCGGTCCAGTCCGGAACATATTATTTTTTCATCATTAACCCTTGAAAGATTAAGCTTGAGAAATTAACTCAACATTTTTTCTATAAATTATGAACTCCAACTCCAAAAACACCCAATTTGTTTAAAATATAAAACCTACATTTGGGCATTTATTTATCAATTGTTTACTCTTAATTCCATGTTTATGTGCATAGGTTTTAATATTTTTTAAACGTAAAAAGATTCTCCTGAAATCAGTAACTCCGTGATAAATGTAATGTACACTCAAAGAGTTCAATGTACCCTACTTAATCCTATAATCAATAATGTGGAGCTGTCAGAAACTGGACCATGGGTAAATAACCAAAAGCATAATACCCACTTGACCTGGTTCACCTCCCCAGGCTGTTACTAGGTTGTATTTTAGAATGCAATCTGGTGGCTGGTGGGGGGGGAAGTTTTGGTTGTGAAATTTTTGAGAGTTTTATTTTATGGGGAGGGTAGTGTAGTGCAGAAACAAAGTTACTGTTTTGATTTATTACAATATATTGTTTAGTGTAACATGGGATTTTCCTAAATAAACAAAAAAACAGAAAACAAGTTAGTTTTCTTTGGGTCATTGTTTGCCCGAAGTTTAAAAATGAAAAATTAATATTGTCATTTAACAATAACATTACCCTTTAAATGTTATCAAGCATTACTCTCACTTAAAAAATTGACTGACTGCTTTACAGTACATCTCAACATTGAAGCATTGGCATTATTACAGTAAATATTTCCATATTTTCTGAATTAGGCTTCAGAAATGCCCAATCCTGAAGAATTGTGAGGAGCACTCTTGACCGCGGCTTCATTTTCATTTGCTATTCACCTCAACCTCACAGTCACATGCACACTTACAAAAGTTTAAAGAGATGGAAGAAACTGGAAAAAGGTGCAAACCCGTCTCACCTCTCACGCAATACCCCATTTCCGCGCCAATAACATATTCAGAGCAACGTAGGACCGACAAGTCACATGTTTGCAACTGCAGGTTTTTTTTGCGCTTTTTGTCATCTTGCCATTCGGTGTGTATATACTTGATGTTGTGTATGTAACGTCTGTAATGGGCGGCCTATTCCTGTCAAGTATCCCCTCCAAAAAAAAAACAACTCAAAAGTCAAGAAAGGGTGTTAAATGCAGAGAAACATGTCAAAAACAAGTAACGGTTCTCAACGACTGATTAGTGTCAAATGGCAGGGACACATGTCAAAAACACTACGGTCTCAACTACAGAAAAAAAAGGTGCAGAGTGGCAGAGAAACATGTCAATAACCCCGCAGGTCTTCAATTACAGAAAAAGGGTTTCAAATCAGAGAAACATGTCAAACCACACTATAGAAAAGGGTTCATAAGAAACGTCAACATACGAAAACGCCTCAACTACATGAAAAGTTTTAAAGTGCAGACGAAATATGTCAAAAAACGTAAGGTCTCACCTACAACAGGTGTCAAATGCAGAGAACACAAAAAATCCCAATGATCTCAACTAATATAGAAACAAGTGTCAAATTCAGAGAACATGTCAATACAACTTAAAGATCTCTACTACATAAAACCAGGGTGTCAAATATAGACAACGCTGTAAAACATTTAACGGTCTGAACTATATGAAAAGTTGAAATGCGCTCAAAACACAAGGTCTGACCTATAGAAGGTGTGAAATGCTGATAAACATAAAAAAACACGTAACGGACGTCTGAAAACTATAGGAAAAGGTGTGTAATGCAGAAACATCAAAAACACAAAACGGGTCTGAACTATAGGAGAAGGGTGAAATGTGCAGAGAAACAATCATAATACGTTACAGTCTCAACTCCAGATGCCAATACAAAAAGATGTGAAAACAACTCATTAATTATTATTTTTTTATTATTTATTTTGTTATTATTTATTTTTAATTTATTTATTATTGAATTTATTTTTATTTATTTAGTTATTTTTTATTTATTTTAGTTAATTTTTAGTCATTATTTATTTTTATTTATTTAGTTATTTCTTATTTCTATATTCGTTTATTTTTTATTTATTTTCTTCTTTATATTACTTTCTCATGTAATTTCTGATATATAGTCAATGATTATAATATAAATCAATTAATCTAAATAAATTCATATAACTAAATATAAATTTATAAATGTAAATAAATATATTTTTTTTTTTAATTAAAAAAAAGGAATAATATTAAAATTAAAATAAAAAAATAATAGAAAAATAAGTTAAAAATACTACAAATAAACAAATCCATCAAATTCAAAATTAAATAAAAAGAAAAATAACTACAAAATAAATTTTTAAAATGAACATAAAATGGATATAAAATCATTATATCTACACTATTTATTCTCTATGGAGTTTGTAGAGGGAGTCTAGCATATACCCAATCACTCAATATCTAAAATTAAAATCCTCTAATTACGTCATCAGTGACGTCATCACTTTCAAAGTTTTATATAATACCTTAACTAAAATTCTCACACATGCGCACCTTTACATACGCACCTACAAGCTACATACGGACCTACACACATGTCCATACGAATCTATACGTAGTACACAGGAGCCTGTTGGGAATAAAGGCACACGGGCAATCGAATGACGTGACCCGGCAGTAGCCGCCCTTGATTTTTTAAGTGTTGTAATGTTAACCTATTTGACATTTCCCCACCCCCTGTCAGATCCCGATGGGAGGAGGACCCTGTGTGATGAAATACATGGTTACTCAGGGGCTTGTACCCTTCTAAATATACCTAGGTTGGGCTACTCTAGAACAAGATTGCGCTCCATGTTGACTTTTTTTGTGTTCAACACCCCCCCCCGTCAGACCCAGGGGAGGCCCTGGGTGGAATTAATTGCATGGTTAGTAGGGGATTGTGCCCTCCTACAATAAACCTAAGTTTGGCTACTCATCTAGAAAAAAAATATGGTTTCAATGTTGACTTTTTTATGTTCAAACCCCCCCCCCCCGTCAGACCCAGGGAGGACCCTGGGGGGAATGAATTAACCCAGGGTTATAGTCGGGCTTGTTCCCTCCTACAACATACCTAAGTTTGGCACTCTAGTTAATCTAGAAAATATGACACGGCCAAATGCATGACTTAAATCAAAAACAAAAATCAATAATTAATAAAAATAAGAAATACAAATTATTAAAAATTATTCACAGCTTCAAGCAGTGGGTTATTTAGTGCATAATCCCAAATGTCGTATTGGGGGCGTATTGACAAACGGACATGTGTATAAAACTCAATCTAATGTTTGCGCGACTTGGCCTCGCTTTGACAAAGAGCCTGCTTGAGACCTTATCGTGTTTTTGACATGTTTCTCTGCACTGACACTTCTTCTGTAGTTCGAGCGTTTTTTCGTGATTTTCACATCGTTTCTCTCTGTCATTTGAAAACCACAGGGTTGACAACCTTTTCTGTAGTTGAGTCCTCATGTGTTTTTCATAATCTTTCTTTGCATTTAGGGAATATATCAGTGGAAGTGGCTAAAAATGAAATCTACACATTTAAATCAAGGAAAATTACCTTTCGAATTGCTTTTTGTTTGCCAAAAATCGACGCTTCCGTTCAAAGTTATGGTCAATTGAACTTCGTGAATTGGAATTTCTTATTTTTTCTTTGTTTTCACATTCTTATGTATTTTATGTTTTTCACGCTGCGATATTTAGTTTTTTTCCACTTTAAAATCTATATCTCAAAAATAATTGTTACCCTTGAGCTCTACTGTTCACACAATTACTTTTAAAATTTAAGCACTACTTTTCTAATTGCAAAGTGAAAGTAAAACAGTGTTTCTAAAACCATACAAAAAATAAAAAACTTTTTATTTTTTTTATTTTTTTTATGATTTTTCTAAAAAGTCAATTTTAACGATATTGCCTCACTGGCAAACCTGGTTTTCCCAAAACGATTTATCCAGAAGAGATGGGAATAAAAGCAAATTGGGTAATAATAACCCAACTATGGGATGGACTAGAATATTGCCATTAGCCCCATGGGAACTTGGTTTTTAAGGGGGTTCATTAGTCAAGAAATCAAAAATATTATTTTCCACCAGTGCAACCCCCCTTCAAATTCCCATGGGGCTAATGGTAATATTCTAGTTCATTCCATAGTGTATTTATTATCCTCCAATGGAGCAAGTGGGTGTCTCGAAACCTCAGACCCGGAAGTTAAATTACTTCCGGGTCTGTTGTCTCGAAACATCAGACCCTGAAGTCAATTCACTTCCGGGTCTGATGTGTCTAGACATCCGAGGGGATTCTAAAACATCAGACTCGAAACCCACAGACCGCAACCTGGAAGAGTGATTTTTTTTTGCCGAAGTCAACATTTTACTTCCGGGTCTGATGTTTCAGGGTCTGATGTTTCTAGACACCGTGGGGGGGGGGGATCTTAGAAACATCAGACCTCGAAACATCAGACCTGTAAGTAATTTCACTTCCGGGTCTGAGGTCTATTGTTTCGAGGTCTATTGTTCTAGAACATCCCCCGGGCTGGCTAGAAACATCAGACCTCGAAACATCAGACTCGGAAGTAAAATGTTGACTTCGAAGTCACAAATGTTTCCCCGAAGTCAGCATTTCACTTCTGGGTCTGATTTTTGAAATTGCAAAGTAGACCCCTCCCGTGCCGTGACACGGAGGAGTTTGCCCTTGGTTTTTCTTCTGCCGCTAAATTGAGGGGGCCGACCAGTCGAATGAGAAAGGGACGATATGGCCGGGGTGCGGGAGGAGGTGTCCTCCCTTTACGGGGGCAAAACTTTGCAACGTTCGCTTACTCTAAGACACATTTTCCCATGCATGCAACATTAGTAGAAACAATTTGGGAATACAAGTGGTATGGTAAACATCAAAATAATTCATGCCACCGTTTTACAACGGTGTGGGTGGCGGGGAGTAATGTAGTTTTTTTTTTTTTTTGGAGTAATTTATTTCAATTCAAGACATGTTTTCATCTATGCAAAGTAGATAAACCCGATTTAAAATTGCAAGTTAATTATAAAAAAACTTAACTGCATTATGTAGGCCGAGGTTTTTTATTTAAATTTTTAAAATGGGGACGTTTTGGAACTACCTTTATCTGAAACGGGGGCTTGTGGAACTGGAGTAAAATGATATGCTTGGTGAGCGGCTAGCAAGTAGTGATGGGTGTATTTTCAACGTACGTCCATTTGGTCCAAGTCGGGGTCCAAGTCCAGGGCAATTTCCCCTTGTCACGCCTGGAAGAAATCAGGATTTGTTGTCTATCTACGTTTTTTTCATTTTTTTTAACTTACAAAACTTCTGAAACAGACGGGTAACTAGACAACATTCCAGGGCCCCTCTCGTCCCCCCCCCCCCCTCCCCCTGTTTTAATGAACGTGTGTCCGCTCTTAGTCAGAATAAGATTCCTTCCATTTTGAAGTCACTTCCGTTTCTGAGGTCTGATGTTTCGAGGTCTGAGGTCTGTTTGTTTCGCGGTCGATGTTTTCGATACCCACCCCGAACAAGGTCAAGCCCCAGTGAATGCAAGGACGTTTTGACCTGTGGCCCTACATCCGGCCACACGATATGTACGCATACACGTGCATGTATATCAATTTCTGTAAACTCTGCAATTTTTGGCAGAGGAAAGTTTTGTTTAAAAAAAGAGAATTTGGTGTGGATGACCCTGGGTTGGTTCGGGAGGGGTTGTCCACCTCTCGCGCAAAGCGCGGAGCCTCGCAGCGTCGCTTTCCCCTAGATATTAGTTCTCTTGCAAAGATGATAAGGCAATTGAAATTTCCAATGTGGCGCACAATAAATTAGAATACTTGGGTATGTGAAACGGTATTATATGTATGTTTGTTTTGAATGTAGCAGAAAACGTTCGCGGAGAGCCAATAACCCCAATCGGTAAACCCACGCATTTTAAAAATTAATTTGTTGATGGAAAACAATTATAGACGGTTGTAGATAGCCAGCTACATACATCACAAGGTAAAATAGTTAGTGAATTTTTTTTCTGGACTAAAAGATGTTGTTATAGGTAGCCACAATGTGGACTTGGCGCCAATTAATGCGGGAGTGGGCACAGGAATTGTGCCTCCCTCCGCGCAACGAGGAACCCCTGCAAATTCAGTTCTTCAAGACCCCACTTTCTAATTTAAACAAGTTGATGTTCCCAAAACTGCAAACCGAATAATAAAAAATGATACTCTTTGGTAAAAATGAGTTTTGAATGGAGCTAAAATATCATTGAAATTTTTGGGGGATCCCCCCTAATTACCGCTTCAATTTTGGATCCGCTTTTTGGGACCTAAACATTTTTGATCCCCCATATATTTTCCAACCCTCCTAACACGAGCATTTATGAACACTCCCAAAGATGTTGTAATGCATCATATGATGTCTTTGTGTGAGATCCAATGGAGAGTCTTAGGCTTTGTTTATGCATGATTATGATTTACAGCTAGTTATTGCAAAATACAGTTGTGAAATCTATATCCCTACACGTTCCTTAATCGCTTCAAAACGCACCTGACAAAAATTCAACGGAGCGACCCCTCTCCTTGAGTTCGTGGGAATTTTGCCCTAATCCTAGACTTAGGGATATTAAGGAGATTGGCAGTTAAAAAGCTGGACAGTAGAATTTTATGTCCAGAGATGGTAGATTGGTGCAGTTCCAGTTCTGAATATTTTGGATACCATGCCACGGGAGCTGAAAGCTGAACTGTTTTTTGCTATAGTCATTTCAAGCCAAAGGCTCAGTTTTGGAATCAACAAGGATTCCAGTTTATGTCCTAAACAGTGGACATTTTCTACCTCCGGACTTAGGTGTGTAACTGTTGGATTATTGTATGGGAAAGGGGGTAAGTTGAGCTACGGGGTAAGATGAGCCACCCCCTCTAGAACGACCTTATTTCCCTTTACAGTACTATTTATTAGTACATTGCATAACACAGGTTTCTCAAATGTAAGGGGGGAATCACTTTCACATACAATTAGAAAATTGCACTGAAAAGTTTATTTTTGGAACTTTCTTCTAACTGTAACAAGTTTTAGTTCGAAGGAGTCTTGTTTTTTTACTTAAATAGTCCCTATGAGGTAAGATGAGCAGCTGGGCATGGGGTAAGTTGAGCATAGGAAAATGTGCCCAATTTTCTCCCACAAAAAATTTACAAGTTGAAAAATTATTTATTTTCAACTTTCACTATATCAAACATTTTTGTTGGTAAAACAAAACAAAAAATTAGAAAAAGGCAAAATTGGATTTCAATGCTATGACATATATATTGTGCATTTCTATGGACGGCTCAACTTACCTCATGACTGGCTCAACTTATCCCACCTCTGGGGTAAGTTGAGCCAGTTTACAAAATATTTTTGGCATCTCACTGAAGGATAATGCAAAATGTTGGTCAAAAATTTGAGATACCTTAATCAAGTAAACATACACATGTTTCATTTGTAACACTGCATTTGGCTCCTACTATATTTCTCTGAGCAAAATGAAACAAAATGAAAAAAGTGGCTCAACTTACCCCTTCTCCCCTACTGCGGAATATTAGTGTCATGGAGGGACAACGCCGCCGTCTTGAAAAAGTTATCTTCAGGGCTGCTCCTAAAAAAAAGGGACTTCTGAAGAAGATTCTCATGGATTCGTAGTATGGAATATGCTGTATGCTGTCATTTTGGAGTCTTTGCTGTGAGGACATATCATCGTTGGACTGCAACGCTTCTTTTAATTCTAGACATTAGTCTGCACGTCAAATTGGACATTTAAACTAAGTATCAGTAATCATAACAACTAATTGTATGTATTAATCATCATTACCATTGTAATTGTGTTTTGGACATTCCAAATTCTTAAAAGGATATAAATTACAACACAGTGGCCCATAAGAAACCTTTACACAAACACCAGTTAGACCAGTAAAACAGTAAAACATACCATCAGAATCCAATTAAATTTTGGAAATAAGCTTTTTTCGATTTCTTTGAACCATGGGCAAAAAGTCCCCAAATCACGAATTGCCACTTAAATACACCAGACTAAGAATAACACCCATAATTACGCTAATTGCTAAATAACCCCATGTCCACTGGTTGTTTCCCTTCCATCCTTCGCGAGTCTTTAATTAACACTTTGATAAAGAAAAAGAAATTTAACTGTTTTCATTATCAATCTTGGCAAGATTATTGAATATCCAACTGTGTATTTACACACTAATAAACTCACGGAAACATTTCAATCTGTATATCACATAACACCAAAATAACTGTGTGTGTGGTGTTTTTTTAAATATCCCAAAGTGGAGAAAGAAAACACGAATCGCATACTAGAACATTGAGAACGACTTAACATGAACATGCACAACATGCCTAAACGTAAACGCCCTGGAAAAATTCCTGGAAATCCACGCCTGGGCAGGGCATTGAACCCTGGACCTTTCGCACACAGGGCGAACGCTCTAACCACAGGCCGCCCTGATAAACGGGGCTGTTATACTCGATTCGCGTTGATACGTTCGTCCCCCTGGAGTTTTGGACCTATTCCAATAAGTCTGAGAGGGGTGAGCCTTTGATATGTACCTCCCAATAGAACTTCATTCCGAAGTGTAGGCCAGCTAAAATAATTGTACGTTTACTATTAGTCTGGGATCAAAATTATATCATGCAGGTACGTGCAGCACTAGTAAATAATGATATGATAATAGGTATAACAAGGTCAACCTCGCTCTACCGGGAAAAGGAAAGAATTCAAATGCACGTGCCACATCGGATTATCCTGGAGGACACTCCGGTCATTTAACTCGCTCACCTGCCACTAAATACAATTTCATTCATGTATGGAACACACTATAGACCGTATTCAATAGGCAGCCATGTTGGTGGACAAGATAGACACATTCCAGGACTACAATACATTCACCTGTCAATGATCCCTGTGCAATCGCTAAACATGGATCGACTGACAGCTTAATGTATTGTAGTCCTGGAATGTATGCATATTGTCCACCAACATGTCTGGTGGCTGACGTCATATTGAATAGGGTCTATGGTGTATTTCAGGCCTGCGCCTCATTGAATTTTTCACCTCCGCAAGAATGGTACGAGGTCACATATCAGATGAATCGAGTATAATAAGGTTCTAATCAGCAAAGAGGACAGCAAATAAATTCCCGCCATCCAACTCATAAATCAATGTCCAAGCACTTAACTTTAATTAAAAACCTCCTTTCGTGCGGCCCTGTTGCTTTCACGTGATTGCAATTAATATTAGATTCGGTTTCTATAGCGACAATTGTTTGATTTTTTTGTTTTGTTTTGTTTTAATATTCATTTGGTTCTAATCAGCAAAAAGTGCAGCAACTAAATACTCGTCATTATTATTATGATCCAATTCATCAATTAACATATAAGCACTTAACTTTAATAAAAAGAACCTTCTTAGATGCGCTTCCTTGCTTCCACGTGATTGTAACTACTATTATATTTGGCTTTATGGCACCAATGTACTGCTGCATATATCATAGCATTAAAACAAGTATTTCAGATCATTTGAATCATATCATATAGGACGCACTCGAATGTAAGTATTTCTTGAAAACGTTATTTAAGTCACATACAACTTTCAATTATTCTACTAATAAAACCGTTTAGTTTTACGTATTTTAAGTATCACAAAGGGTGATATCACAATAAGGTGAAGCTAATTAGCCGTTTATTTGACTGTCAAAGGGTGAAATCCTGATAGAAGATGGTTTAACATTCAACTACATTTTTATGACTAAGCCTTAAGATGAATAGGCCGTACTTTCAAATATCGTATAGAATATGAAATATGAATTTCGAAGGGCCGTTTACGTGTACTGTTAAAAGTATATGCTTTTTTACAGATTTTAACTGGTTTTGCCGGTTTCATGCAGTAACAGCGTCTGTAAGAATCACAAGGAGCACAATATACCCGCCGCTACGCAAGCGGGTATAATACACTACTAGTGACATCATTAGTGAAACTAAGACTCATTTATTCCCGTCTTAACATTGTTCTCCACGACCTCTCCTCATGACTTGTTCTTGGTATTTTCAAATGTTGTCTATTATTATTTTGTGTAAATTTTGCTGTACTTTTTATGCCCTGTATATTAAGCTGTAGCTGTAAGATATAAGTTGTATGTACTTAAATTGTAGTTTTATAATTATGCTTTTGTGCAGCGCTTTGCCCTTTTGATAAGGCGCTTTATAAATGCTGTTTATTATTATTATTATTGATTTTCAGTCAGTGTCATGAATAGATTCACACCAGCCACCTGGAATTTTCTATTACTCTCTGAAATATCAATAGTTTCACTAATGATGTCATCACCATCCCAAACCCAATGCGTCCTGGTCCCTCCTTGTAGACTTGACACAAACCACATCAATTCTTTTTTCATTTCCTGGGACCTTTAAGTTATAACCTGGCATGTACCTGTCTACAAACAACTTCATATTTTGCGCTTTGCAACTGCTGACAATATATTTAAGGCATACTCATTTTGAAAATTTAAAACTTTGTAAAAACGTGATTACCGGTGTTTTAAACTAAAGTGCCCGTGTGACTGAGTGTCCTACCACCCATCTATCTATTGTGTTCTCCATTGAGTGTTGTATGCATCATTTGTTTCAGCACTGTACCGAAATTATCTCGTTTACAAGGTCACGGTTTATTCCGTACATGTTGCTATGGTAGCTAGGACACCCTCTTTTGGGGGACACTCAATTTCTTTTACACCGGCATTTTAGCTGAGAATTCGTTTTTTGGTTTGATTTGTCTTAGTGTGACCATGCGGCTGTGTCGCTTACGTGTAGTCAATCGACAAGAGGCAGTTGTATTACTATATCTCTTCTATGCACTGCCTGGTAAGTTTTACTGAAATATATCCAATTGATCAATATACCGTACGTTTAACGGTACAACTTATGCAATGGAATGCCCAGATATTTTAAGAGGCCTTTTCGTAATTAATAACTATCGGTGCAATCAATTATATTTTTCACCATAAGAGGCATTATGAAGCCCCCCTATCGACGTAAGTGTAAAATGTATGTTTGCTATATTTAAATGCAATTCCAAGAAGGAAAAAAGGTTTAAATAAGATTTGCAACTGCACTTTTCTTCCTCTCAAAACATGCCAAAATGGTGTATTTGGTATTTGACATGAACTCATCTTCCTTTCATTGGCCTAGTAGCGTTGCCAATATGACATTGATATGAAGTCGCTACGACATTAGTTAATTAGCTTGCTATATGGTTGCACACCACTAAATAAATTGCCATTAGTTTATGTACAAAATGGCCTTCATGAAAAGTGTCAATTTCCATTAACGAGGCGCCTCAGTCACAGTATGCAGTTGGTCCATGTACGTTTTGCTTCCCAAAAACCAATAATTAATTGAATAGACTGCTAGTCATTTCAATTGACACTTTGTAGGGTAAAAATTACCAAACTAGCTCAAATTTGTCAAAAACTAATACATTAGTCATAGCACTCTCTTAAAGGTCCCAGGAAATGAGATGATAAATTCTTTGGACATTCCATTGCAATAAACAGGGCCAGAAAAAAGAATACACTACCAGTGACACTATTTGTGAAACTATTGATTATCAGTGTCATGAATATATTCACACCGGTCACCAGGAATTTTCTATATTTCTTTCTGGTCCCTCCTTGTAGACTTGATACAAACCATATTAATTCTATTTACATTTCATGGGACCTTTAACATAATTCATTTACTTCCCCAATGGACATTAAGTAAATAGATTGCTAGCATTTCAATGAACAAATTTGGGTCAAAATGTCCAAAAATGTAAAACTTGTTCAAATATGGTAAAGCAATCATAATAGCTTCTTCCCTAAAACAATACTTAAGCGAACATATGAACTTACAAGGGTATATAATTAAGTGGATACACTGCTCTGTATTCCAATTTACCCATTTTTGAGTCTCATTGTGCTAGGATCAAAATTAACTTAAGATTGGGGGAATCTCAGTTTATAGTCAATATGGTCAGAAAATATAAATTAAACTATAATTGATAAATGAATATAATATAGCAATTTGTTCTTAAGGTTTATTGTTATTGTTATCCATTAAATTTACATCCCTTAGGGACATTCATCTGTATTAGGGTATTGGCTATTCCAATTCTCAGATTTGAGGGAAAATTAGGTGAATAGGTGAACAAATAGGTGAATTAGCCCTATTTGCCAAAATTCATAATTTACATCACCAGAGTTACATTTCAGTTGACAATGAGTTGGCCATTATAATACACCTTTCTTGGAGGGAAAAAGAAATTAAAGAAATCAAAAGCTGTTATAATTGTTATTATGAATGCCCGCTTGTACGGTTACTCATAGTGCTATAAATACGCGAATGATAACATTACTAAAGAATGCATTTTGGCTTAATGCATAACTACGTTGAGAAAATATCTCCCATTTGTTTCTTTAAACTGCATCATTAATATTCTAATCGCGGTGGAATATTTATTTACTTTAATATTTTTTAGGTTTTAATCAACATGTCAGAATGATCATTTGGCAAAGAACTAATACCCGAAATGGAGAAAATAGTCAGTGGCCCAATTTTGCGTCATATTCAGTTATGATTGAAATGATCCAAAAATGTAATTTCTCCGACATGGTTGAGCAAAATGGTTCTCGTGTATTAGGACTATTCATTAACTAATGCTTAAATCCACCAAAGACACTTAGGCCTGTGAATCCACCAACAACGGGATAAGCTTGATGGGTAAATTTTTAGCTGTTAATATTTATTAAACTCGGGTCCAACATTAAACCAAGAGCAGTCTACGCTCAGACCCCTGAGAAGAGCACTGTCTATTAAATTTACGAAAAGCCTTAAGAGTAACCTAAAATAAAAGCCTTATGAGTAGCCTAGAATAAATTCTCGTGGAATAAATTTGGAATAAATTACAATTTCCAATTTAGAACCAGATAAAAAGCAGAACTATTAACTTGCATATCAAATATTCAAGGTATAAAACTGATTATAACAATGTGGTCCTTTGTGTCCATCAGAATGTGAACTAATAAGTTCAAAGAACATTATTATTTTGATTATTGATATTATTTTTATTCAATATCTCTAAGTTCGGCTAAACAAATGTGTGGCTCTTAGAAATATACGTTATAATGTTAAGATATAATTTTAAAAAATCATAAGAAAGGTAATTTAGCTGATCATAAATATCAGGTAATTTTCCATTTAAACTTGATATCCGAGATCTGGAAAATCAACACCCTGGTCCTAACAACTATTTAATATTCAATAGGAATGTAATATAAAGTCACACGGTAGTAATGAAAAAAAATTATTTGATCAATTTTGGGAACATTTAACCTTTCTTGTGCCATTTTGACTCACAAATTTATGTGTTTTAATGGCTGTACCACATTCCACCTTCGGATGTGTTGCTAAAAATAAATGCCTCAGTTTGACGAGGGTTAAATATTTTTTCAGCGTGTTCAACATCATAAGGATATTTGATTTCCCTTATCCAGGACGTCATGTTCACGTTGGAGCTCATGTCTGTTTTGTTGGTAGAGCAATAGATAACAACAATATCTGGCGTTGGGTTCTACCTTACGATAAACCATGCATGTGTTCCAGTGTTAGATTCGGTAGCATAAAGAAACGGATTCCTATAAGGCCAGTCTTTGTCGATAAACCATTGTTATGCAACGATATCAACACGATTAGAGATCATTATGCTTTGCACTGCGATGGTGAGAATTCATTTTACATTTTTATTTTTATTTATAAATTATATTATTATTATTATTATTATTACTCCCATTATTGTTATTCTTCTTCTTATTATTATTATTATCATATTATGTACGTTAGGGGGAAATGTTATTCTTAAAAATGGTCTCAAATTGTTAACCTTTCCACAGGGATTGCAGCAAAAGTAGTTGGCACTCTCTTTTGTATTTGGTTGTCGAGATAAATGACAAAAAAGGTCAATGCCATTGACCTCTATTGACCTCTATAAGTTACACAGTGCAAAATAGTGTTGTTGCAGTCTTTGAGGAAAGATGAACAATCTGAGCCCATTTTTAAAGAAATCGGAGCAATATTAAAGATTTAACCTTCGGTGATGACTTTTGACATTCGACGATTTTTGTCTTATATCTCCATTACCATACGTTGTAAGTAGTACAAACTATACCTCTTATAATCCTTGTAACAAAAGAAACGCTTATTTTTTTACAGCAATCAAGCGTTTTTATTTTTTGACCCCTGTATTATGATTCCCCCCCCCTCCGGGATTCCGCCCACACTTCACGAGGGGCACCGCTGCTAAATTTGTTCAATAAACCTCACAGAAGACAAATAAATGATGCTCTGCTCCTCACGGTCACGGAATGTCCAAATGACCCAACTATAAGCCTGCGCTATCCATCTGATACCACGTTGAGGTGGGGTTTGGGCTGCCCGCCGAACGTTCCACTTTGCCGGTGATATAGTCCTACGGACTTACAGTCCACCTACAACGTGGAGGAATAGGGCACTGTTCAGTTTCTGTTCAACAACATAGTTTCACGCTTTCCGCAGTCGTCTATGGAGCACGGACTATGGTTTCTGCAGAACCATATCTCCTTTTACCCCGACTCGACCGGACCCTATCAGACAATGATATGAATATGTTCTAATGACGCTTAAAGGGGCTTTCGTGATTTCAGCACCTCTGTTTTATCATTGATCACACCCCCAGATCTCCTTGAGAAAAGCTTATTCTCAAAATTTGAACTGATCCCGATCTTGCGGTTTTGTGTTATGAGCAATTGCTCGTTTCCACGGTCAACATAGGCTTCTGTACTGTAATTTCTTTCCGTTTACGACAGAAAATACAAAATTACGAATGTTCGTACAGATGCGACCGAACTTGCAAGTAATTGGGCACACAATGAATTACAATGCAACGATTTCAGGTGGATACAAAAAATCTCAACATATTTTAATGTAATTGCGTGGGGACGAGCTGTGGATCACGAAATACCCCTTTAAACAGGCCATTAGAACATAGTTACCTAAATTCTATGGCGTCAAAAGCAGCATTCCAATGCATTCCAGACTTGTCGATGGAAATGAGCACTCTAACTGCAAAAGACAATAATTGTAGTAATTTGTACGCCCCTGTTACTAGTTACAGTTGAGCTCTCTCTCTCTCTCTCTCTATATATATATAATATATATATATAATATATATATATATATATTATATATATATCTATAGTATTTTATATATTAAATTCCCAAGTACTAGATCTCTGGAAAGGCAACCGTTACTCTGAGTTTCACGGTATAACCCTCACCTGTAAATAATACTGTTTACTATGATGTTATATTACGCCCCCACTACTCTCGAGCACTCTCGACTATTTGGAAAAGTACAGACAAGTGCTGGAAATGCCTCAGTCGTGACACCATGGCATGTATATACATACATGTCTACTGGTTAAGACACGACTGTGAGTCATCATCCGTCTGAAGATCGGTACCCAGTGATCGTAATTGAGGGTATACCGTGAAACTCAGAGTAACGGTTGCCTTTCCAGAGGTCTATACTTTGTAATTTATTTTACGCTCTCCTGTAATGGGATTGAGCACTCTTAATTCCAAAGATAGTCACCTGTAAATAATACTGTTACTATGATGTTATATTACGCCCCCACTACTCGTAGTGGTTGAGCAAGCACTCTCGACTATTTGGAAAAGTACAGACAAGTGCTGGAAATGCCTCAGTCGTGACACCATGGCATGTATATACATACATGTCTACTGGTTAAGACACGACTGTGAGTCATCATCCGTCTGAAGATCGGTACCCAGTGATCGTAATTGAGGGTATACCGTGAAACTCAGAGTAACGGTTGCCTTTCCAGAGGTCTATACTTTGTAATTTATTTTACGCTCTCCTGTAATGGGATTGAGCACTCTTAATTCCAAAGATAGTCACCTGTAAATAATACTGTTTACTATGATGTTATATTACGCCCCCACTACTCGTAGTGGTTGAGCAAGCACTCTCGACTATTTGGAAAAGTACAGACAAGTGCTGGAAATGCCTCAGTCGTGACACCATGGCATGTATATACATACATGTCTACTGGTTAAGACACGACTGTGAGTCACGACTGTGAGTCATCAACCGTCTGAAGATCGGTACCCAGTGATCGTAATTGAGGGTATACCGTGAAACTCAGAGTAACGGTTGCCTTTCCAGAGGTCTATACTTTGTAATTTATTTTACGCTCTCCTGTAATGGGATTGAGCACTCTTAATTGCAAAGATAGTCACCTGTAATTAATACTGTTTACTATGAGTATAATTATATTATATATATATATATATCTATATATATATATATATATATATTATATATATCCTCCTCTCTCATCTCTCTCTCTCTCCTCTCTTTCTCTTTCCTCTCCTCTACTTTCCCATACCCCATCTCTCACTCTCTCTTTGCCCCCGTCGGTGTTTGTTCCCCTCCTCCCCCTTTGCCCCCTCACCCGTCCCCCTCATTACCCCCTCACCACCCTTTCTCACAATAACAAACACTATGGAGTCCTTATAGTTCCACTTTTTCTTTGTCCCAAATTTTGAAACACAATTCGTGTCAAGAAAAAGTACTGAGTATCACCTAAATTTAAAAAAATAAAATGTTAAAAAAGTAAAAAATAAGCCATGTCGCATAGAGCTATGAGCAAATCCAATTTTAAAAGCTATGCGCGAGGGAAGCTGCGACAAACTTTTTTTGGCCTTATAGACTTCTGCCTAATCTGTAGAGACCATTTCACTTACGTAAGGCCAATGAAACTTGTCTCTACGAGCAGTTTCTATTTTATTAACCTTTTCCTTTCACCTATTCAGTTGTCTCCTTTTCTACGTTAGCCTTTAAGTTCTGTCCCGTTCTGGACTATTATTGTAACATCTTTTAATTTTCGGTGCCACTCAACAACACGCGGCCATATTTTGCCTGATGATCCAATGTGTACGAGCGAAAGTTAGCAACAAACTATTCCAGAATGTCTATCGTTTGCCTATTTATATAAGCTATTCCGTTATGGAATTGAGCACGTATATATCTTCATATCTATAAAATCAATCGAGTTTCAGTGCATTTCACCTAACCTTCTGCGAGTACTGCACTTAAGGGTAATAATAAGAAATATTTTTCCATTCTAAAAGTGAACATGAACATTTTCAGCACCGTAATGCAATTTCAGATACCTGCATGGATAGTTCACCTAACCCAATACCGTACTGAAATATGAACATGTTATACCCTAAAACTGATTTTACAGATAAGGAAGCACCTAAATTTCAATCTTGCCCTCCTGATCTCACGCAAGAAACAGACCGTGGTCGCCCCACTGCAATGGTTGTATGGGAAGACCCCTGGGCTACTGATAACTCTGGGAAGATTCCAACTATTACCTGCAGTCCACCGAAGGGAACCAACTTCAGCATTGGTGCAACTAAGGTTGAATGTGAAGCCGTAGATGAGGGTCGAAATCACGACATGTGCTATTTTACTGTATATGTAACTGGTACGTATGTACAGGATTGGTAGTCTAAAAAATTTCATCCGGGATATGAATCTGAGACATGTGGTTTAAGAGACTCCGCCTAAACCATTCGGTCCCCTCCTCGTAATCGTCTGAAGCAGCTCAACGCACCAACCAGTTAAGGAAGATGGACACCGGGGTCGGAAATAATGTATAGCATTTGTCAGCATAGCTAAAATTTACTGTAGAGATAGAGAGTTCATGAAAACAGGTGATGATGAAATCAAAAAGTGGTAGCAATTTGCATTAGACGACAGCCATTTTAAAACACCTAGGAAGGCAATTTTGGTCTTTAAAATGTCTTTCTTGGTCAAGGAGTTCAATAAACTGTTTCCAAAACTATCAAATTTTGCAGCCCAGGCGGCCGCCATTTTGCAAAATTGCTGACATGTTATTGACACGAAATGTACATCTTTTATGTAAAATCTGGGGTTCTTGGGACGAAGCTATTAGCGATCGAACCATGGCCCTTTAAAGGGCAATAAAGATAGAGAAACAACAATATCTAGCAATTTAAAATCGTGATAAAAGTCGTTTAGCATAGCGTAGCTAGTGGCTGTACTCTTTTTCAAAACTTTTTTTAAAAGTATTTTTAGAGTCGAAAATCAGATGACACCAAAGGTAAATCTATTTTGTTGATTTTCTTCAAAACAGATCACATTCTCCTGCAGTATAATCTCATATAGCACAGTCAGTCGGTGGCCTATATTTCCCTTATTTAATATGATGTATCTCATAAAAAATGGGTTGAATATTTTTCCTATTCAGCTGTCCTCGTCCGGATAAACCTATTTTTCGACGGAGTGGGATCGTTAGCTCGCATGTGCATGCGTATGACATCGATCATCACGATCAATCGTTCACTTGCCAACGTCCTTTGCGATGATAATACAAGGCAAAGAACACTGCAAACCAGTAGCATCTGTGCTTTTGAGACCTGTTATAACAAAGGGTGCTCATCAGTGAAAGAAACTATCCGTGTAATATGGAGCGCTAAGCAGACAGATCAAGGAAGACTGATGACCTATTGAAACCTATGGTAACCAATTAGTAGCATTGATCCATACATAAAACTGTCCAACAAAGGGGGATACACATTCTCTGTTTGGCTAACACGTGTGATGGAGACAAGCACGACTGCAATTTACCAAAGTTTTTTGGTGTTAAAGTATGTTTTAAATGTTTTATTCAATTTTTCACAGAGTATGTACGATATTTGCAGATAAGGAAGCACCAAAGTTTCAGTCTTGTCCCGCTAATCGTATGCAAAAAACCTCGTCCAACGGCATTGTCAATACGCAGAAGAGTGCTTGCCCTGAAGGGTACAAACAAGCCAAAGTCGCTGATTTCCTCGGGATATCACGGTCTGTAAAATCCTCAGACATCTTTGAGAGGTGGGGCATTTAAGGTCATCAAAATCTCCAGGACGACCACGATTGACTACCAGACAAGATGATCGCCGACTGCTTAATCTGTGCCGTTGATCCCTGAAAATGCCAGCGAGCCGTCTACGTCGTCTCTGGAGTGGACACTATGGAATCAATGTTTCCCGCCAAACTGTAAATTGGAGATTGCTTCAACGTGGTTACCGAGCAAGACGAATGACCAAAGGTCCACGTCTAACCCTTCAACACAGAGGTGCTCGACTTCGCTGGGCTAGGGAGAACAGAAGATTATAGCTCGACACTGGCGAAATGTTGTCTTTGTGGAAGAGAGCCACTACATCCTTGACCATCAAGAAGGAAGACAAAGGGTTCGTCGATTACGTGGTGAGAACCTCCGAGAGGACTGTGTTCAGGAATCGACTTCAAAGGTGGTGGCGGCTCAGTGATGGTATGGGCCGGTATTCATTATGGAGGAAAACGTCACTGGTGGTGCCAGATGGAAACATGAACGGCTGCTAGACGGTAACGCCACGCCGGACAGGACCGCTGTAGTGAGACAATTTCTTGAGGCAGAGGGGTGGAGCAGATAACATGGCCTGCTTGCTCCCCTGATAGAACCCTATTGAGCATGCCTGGGATGACTTGGCAGGAACAATCGTGCTCAAACTCTACAGGATTTAGCTCAGGTTCTGATCGATGAGTGGGACTCTCTGCCCATTTACATTATAAACAACCCTGTGGACAGTATGTCGTTACGTCTTGACGCACTGATTAATGCCATGGGTGGTCATACTCGATATCAGTGGCTGATTGACTTTCAAAACAGTACCATTGAACATTTCGGTGCATGGAATCACCCATAAATGGGTTATCTGCAAACCAGACTGATGTGAAAAAAATTATAACAAATCCTTAAATCTGCTGTTCAAATACTCCTTTTCCTTTCAGGCTAAGAACACAGTTCGTAAAGGTTAATTATGGACAAAGTTCATGGTGATATGTTCGGAAGAGACTGATCAATCAAGTAGTGTAGCGATATAACCCTAGATATCATAAATAACTCACACTGTAAGAATCATTCCATAAAAAGTGGTAAAAATATTTTTTTCCAACTTTATGAGCAACAATGTAGTTATACGACATATTTGAACCAAAGTAATTTAGCCAAATTCTATACTTATAGCTTTCTTTCAAAACCCTTAAATATCTCCCCTTGAAAATGTTGCACATTAACGTATAGGGAATTGCCAATTTTAGCAACCTTTGTATGCACTCTTGATTGACCAGATCTCTGAAACCGTATGTCTAATTTCGATCAATCAAAGTATTTAATAGATTTAATAGATTGCTTTCTATAAGTCACAATCTGCCAAACAACCTTTCATGATTTTGTTCATCTTCGTTTCCTTTTCGAATAAATAATGAAATATACCATTTAAGTTAATTGAACGCATTCGTGCACGAGGAGAGGTATTTTGTGCTTTACATCATCAAAAGAATGTACCCAGATCTAAATCTGGGTAGTGATTATCATCATCATCTGTCGTCCGTAGACGGATCTCTTTTCTACATTTCTTCATTAATCATCAATCATCAGCTATGTAGGTCCACTGCTGGGTTAAGCCTTAAGATTTCACTTGCCTGCGGTCCAATACCTTTAGCAATGACATCAGGATAACTAAGTTTCCTCCTGTCACGGCTAGGTTTTGCTCCAGTTGGTGTCCAGAAAACCAAATGGGTTGGTCAGTTGTCCGGATGCAGTGACCGGCAAACTGGAGCCGTCTCTTTTTGGTTTCTGATAGGAGTACATCTCCATATACCTCACTGTTGGAAATATGATCTCTCCAGCTGATGTTAAGTACTCTTCTAAGAAGTTGGGTGTAACAGAGGTGGTGTTAGCAACCTGGAATCTTTTCAACTGCATGGGCAATAACAATGGTTCTGCACATCCAGGTAAAAATAAATATGAAGTCCTATTTCTTCTGCATACCGGGCGGATTTAATGAATATCAACAGTGCTATTTTTTGCTGGAGTCAATATTGTATGATCTACATCCACTGGGCACTTTTGTCACTTATGGGAAAGAAATTAAGATGACATTTTAATAATTTTGAAGAAAATGTGCAACGTTTAGACTTGGAGTATACTCCAAAGTATTCCCCTTTTCCATGAAGCACTCGGTATGTGCTCAATATAATTTTCCCTCAAGCTACACACGCGTGTAGACATCATTCCCAGAGAGGTAACATGAAAATATAATACGGAGGTATATATTTCATGTTAGCCGCAAGTATATCGAATTCTTATCAAAGAGATCAGTTTAGCCGCTGGTATCCCTGACCTAGGGATTGGGTTCAATTCCCGGACTGGATGTCATTTATTGTACACAAGGCTTATTCCTTAAAAATTGATAAAAATATGTGAAACGAAATTTTAATGTACAAATACTTGGCAAACTGTGTGTTACAGTCGTGTTTGTCTCCATATTGTTTGATCTTCTGAAAGGATGCATGACACAATCACGTATCAAGCTTGAGCTGCCGCAGACAATTTTCAATAGAGGAAAACAAATGATTAAATAACTTCTTAAATATTGAATGAAAACCTAAGGGGCTGGTCTCTTGCAGCAGACATCCGAGGTTCGAATCTCTGGCTTGATCTCTTTTCTAAATTTCTTCTATTAATCATCAATCAACAGCTATGTAGGTCCACTGCTGGATGAAGCCTTAACATGTTTCCTTACTGGATTATTGCTTACAATTTCACACTGGCCTAGTGAGGGTTGGAAGGGACCCTGGTACTTAGAGTAATATGTGCAGGTAACAGACCCGTGATGATACCCTACTCTTTTCGATATTGAGGTCTGAAACTTTTACGTGCTCCTCTGATACACAAGACAAACAGCTTTACATGAATCTCCGAACCATGAGGCGCCAAACACCCATAAAATTTTACATACACCTGCGCGTTATACATACATTCTACGCAATAGGTGGGAGCGAGGAGATATTCCATTATTAATTACGGTATGCTACACAACACATTCCAACTCATATTTGAGAATGTCGTCTAAAGCGGCATTGAAGTTTGCCCTGGTGTAAGATCAACCCCTCCCCTTAAAGGTAATTTTGGATTGAAATGTGATGCAAAAAGGTCAATATCTAGATTCATGATATTTTTAATTAGTTTCATGGCCCAATGTGTATGTTTAATTGAAATACCATGCTGAAATCTATATATGTGTGTTATTAGACTACTTCGTAGTCCTTATAGTGATTGTTCAAGTATATTTTAGTCTAATGTAGTCGACAAAGCCTTGGGGTGAAATTTTCAAATGAGTAATGCATTGATAGAGTGTAAAGATTCCATTTAAGATGGTTATTGTGCTGATCGTTTATTGTTTTATCAAGTACATTTTGCCTGATGCAGTCAGCTTATTCTAGGTAAGAAAACATATCGAATTAGTAATACACTGATAGAGTGCAAATTGTTATAAGGACTACAACTAAAGGTGCCTTCATTAAATATGGAACCATGTAAGAACTATACTAAAACTCAGATTCTATTATATATCGTGTGGATACATAAACAGCCTACTAGTTACTGAACAGTTTCATGTATAATATTAGCCACAATTATCATTAGTAATGACCACTCATTTTAGTAGCAAAATCTGCACTACAACGAATTTAAGTAGTCCAATATTGAACAACCGAAAATTGTGTGTGTGTGTGTGTGTCTGTGGTTAACTGTGTAGTTACTAGTTGGAAAACCACAACCGGGTCTGCATGGCATCTTGTGCAGCTTAATAATTGAGCTCCATTTGACAAACAAGCAATGTTGGACTTCGAAGTATTCTAATGTGTTACACCCTGGACACTATTTTTACAGATAAGGAAGCACCTAACTTTCAATCGTACCCCCCTGATCTCACGCAAGAAACCGATCCTGGTCTCCCTACTGCGATGGTCGCTTGGAGAGGCCCCCTGGCTACTGATAACTCTGGGAAGATTCCAACTGTAACCTGCAGTCCACCGAACGGAACCAACTTCAGCATTGGTCAAACTAATGTTGAGTGCGAAGCCGTAGACGAGAGTCAAAATCAAGGAATGTGCAAGTTTACTGTAAATGTCACCGGTATGTATGCGTGTTCATTTTGAAATCTTTCCATACACATTATAATTACAAATTTCACCAGGTCGCGGGGCGACATCATCGATCACAAATTATTTCGCCCCGGGAAACAAACCTGGAACATGTGATGTAAGAAACCCGTGCCGTAACCATTCGGTCACAGACAGCGGACAGAATGTGATACGTAAGGTCATTTAAGCCATTTCTTTTATCCCTCGTGGTAGTTAGCTAACATGAAAGTATAGGGAGCACGACTGCAATACCCAATTTGTTAAGTGTTTGTGCATTACAATATTTTTTAAATATCTCGTGGAATAAATCTGTACTTATCATTCAATCGTATTGCAGATAAAGAAGCACCTAAATTTCAATCCTGCCCAGGTGATCTTACGCAAAAAACTGATCCTGATCGCCCTACTGCGATGGTCGTATGGGAGGACCCCTTTCCTACTGATAACTCTGGAGAGATTTTAAGTATCATCTGCAGTCCATCAAACGGAACCAACTTCAGCATTGGTCAAACTAACGTTGTGTGTGAAACCGTGGATGAGAGTCAAAATTCAAGGACAGGTGCTTTTACTGTAACATTATCATCTTCGGTAGGTATCAGTGTCTATTTATTGCGTCTTCGTACAATTACAAATTCCACCATGTAGGCCATCGCAATAATAAAGGGAAATATTAGAAAAAGTGATCATGTGCGCCCGGGATCAAATAGAACATTATGCTGCAAGAGACGACAACAACATTTTGGGACTTTTTGCCTAACGACTAAAGGAAACATTCCTCAGCCTACCATTTTATTTTTTGGCGTTTTGAGGAAAATAATAGCTGCTTTCTTCTGATACTACGATTTCAATTTTGAATTGACTATTGCTTCACCCACCTTTACCTAAAGATGTTACAATAATATAACATAGACATAAAGGCAAGAAGGCATATCAACAAACTGTCACCCGATCCCAAATTTTGAGCTTAATCGCTTCAGCGGTTTCGATTAGAATAGCAAATGTTTATCACAATGGCCCTAAAACATCCTACTACCTTCCAACAGGAAACATGACCACTTGCAGATATGTTATGCAATTTTAGATAAAAGCCTATGGCAAGATGTTATAATAATATAGCATAGACCAAATGCTACTTTACTAACACTTTAGCGGACAAGGTCTTCCTACTTCCGTTGGTGGACAAGCGAGGTTCCATGGACCCCCCCCCATTGGAACCAATTTGCGTAAGGAATTTTTTGCACGAAATTTATATACCACACATGCAGGTCATAAGACAATAACAATTAAGCAATAATATCAGAATTCCGCAAAGAAACCGTCAAATTAGCGGCAAAACATATATGTACAATTAAAAAGTTGTCAATATGTGTTCTAAAAAGTCCAATCTACCTATATTGAACACAAAGGATGTCATTTTTAACGTGTCATATTTTTGTTAGGTGGCATTGTCTGCCATGTAACCTCCCCATTGGTTTGTACAGTGACGTGATGGAGATATGGCAAAAGTGATCGCTATCCATATATAAAGGGTTAACTGAATTTTATATTATAGGTTTTCCCGTTCGATTTCGCACAATGTTCATCCCAATTTAACAATTGTTTAGTTCAAATTCGTCCCCAAAATTCGAAACTGTTTATTGTTTAATTTCATGACTATACAAATATTTATATAGGAAAATATTTATCCTTTAAGAATACACTCCAGTTAGTGGACAAGAGAACCACAGTATCAGAAAATGATGGGGTGCAAATTTTCGGACTGGGGGTAAATGTTACTACAGGAAAAAAAATAAAATCGAGTCAAATTGTGTTTTAATGTACATTAACATGTTCGTCTCCTTATAAGGATTAGAAAAAGCATTTGCCTAGGTTCCGACCTTTAGTTAAAGCGCTATTGCCCCATAATGTTTCAAGGTCTACCTGGGGTAAAATTGACCCAATGCTCAGATTTTGCTGAAACTGGTGACAAGTTGTTTGTATTGTCTTACAGGATCCAAAAATGTATTATTTTTACAGTGTGTGACATTTAGTTGGTTAATTACATAGCAAAATGTAGCAAGGGTCTACATGGTCTGTGGGGTCACCAAAACTTTCCTTGCATGTCGCAATGGTGATATCATCAATCAATTAAAATGCATTTTCTGTTTCAGTATGACACAAGGAATCATTTGACACCACTTTCAACAACATCGGAGCATTTCCCCCAGGGTGACCTTGAACCATTATGGGTCTATACCGCTTTAACTAAAGGTTGGAACCTAGGCAAATATATACTTTTTCTAATCCTTATGAGGAGACGAACGCGTAAGTTTACAATAAAACACAATTTGACTCGATTTTAAATTTTTCCCTGTACTAACATTTCCCCCTTGAAGAAGGGGGAATCAGTCTGAAAATTTGCACCCCATCATTTTCTGCCAGTTTAGGCCCTATTGAAACCCAAACAGCAATAAAATCAATTTTAGCATGAAAATCCTACGGGAATACACATCAAACCACACTATAACCATAAAACTATTTTTGCAGATGAGGAAGCACCAAAATTTCAATCTTGTCCTGTTAATCTCTCGCAACAAACCGATCCTGGTCGCCCTACTGCGATGGTCGTATGGCACGACCCCTTAGCTACGGATAACTCTGGGACGATTCCAATTATTACCTGTAGTCAGCCGAGCGGAACCAACTTCAGTATTGGTCAAACGAATGTTTTGTGTGAAGCCGTGGATGAGAGTCAAAATCAAGGAATGTGCTATTTTACTGTAAATGTCACCGGTATGTTTATATATGTATGTTTATTTTGCAGCCTTTATATATACATTATACGTTATACTGTATACATTATAAACAGGAATTTCACCTGGGTTGGCTGTCGCAATATTAATGGAATTAAGGCAAATGATCGCCCTCTGTTGAAACTCTGTTGTAGGGGACTCGTGCCGTAACCATTCGATCGTGGTTCGAACCTCGCTTAAGGAAATAAAAATAATTTGTATTTTTTCTTTATTAGAGAATGCAATGAAATAATAGAGTTAGGGATTGGAATAGAAAAAAAGTATAGCTGCCATGTGAGGTTTTTTCTGCCGTCCTAGTCAGTTTCGAGGGATACTTCTAGTAGAGTGGTTAATCACTGGTGGGTAATTGTAATTGCTAAATAAAAAAATAAATAGTCCTTGTCAAATATGAGCCATTTGTATATATAAAATGGAGTTCACAAACCCCGAGTCACAAACAGTTGAATTCTTATTCGATACCTCAAATATGGTCTAATATTAGTTGTTACGCATTGATGAAGACTGTTATTTCAGTGAACAAAAACGATATAATATATTGAATAAGGTCGGTCACGACCTTTGATTAAACTTTGATTTCAAGTAAGTCGAGTTATCACTTTTCGGGAAATTACAGGGTGCCCCCCCCCCAAATGTGCAAGCAGATAAACTTCAATTTCTTAAAAAAGCTACAACCTGGGTATTTTATCTTTATGGAGCACATTAATTATACAATTGTGTATAATCAGTGCAAATTGCATGACAATCCGCCTACACAAACCAGATATATGAAGGAGCTTTGAAGGACATCTGTTTCACCCATTCCAATGGGATTTACACAACAACATTTGCCCATTCTTTTGGCGGCTGAGCGATTTCCACCACATTGAATGAAAAAATATGTCTAAACAATTTTACCTTATGTCTATTTTCTTATCTCTACATGTGCATGATTAATAGCATTTTGCTAAATATGTGAAATTGTAAATTGTAACAATTGTTTACATATCCTATGGGGTCAGATTAGATTATTCAGATTTATTTGTCATTCAATCAATCTACATAATAGAATCATGACAGTAATTACAGAATAATAATAATGTTAAGTGATAAAATAGGATAATAAATTACCAGATATACATGCTACTATTATAATATTGAGAATGATAAAAAGGTTAAATGATACAAAATATTATATAATTTGCAATTACGTAAGTATAAACAATAAGATTGGCGATTGACGAGGTCACTACTAAACGCAGAGCGTGAAGGTGTAGTGACCTCTTATAATGTTACATAAAAATAATAATATACAAACATTACTACATTAGCGGAAACATAACAAGGACAAAAATGCGACGAAATAAGAAAAACAAAAACAGACAGAATAGAAACAAAAACAAGACAAAACAGGACATATATGAAATTCGACCACAGAGAATTAGCGCGAATAGTAACCAAAAAGGATACATAACCATAAACAGAATCACGTGGAATAACAGCCTATGTAAAATTTCTTCAACTTTGCTTTAAATGAAGCAAAGGAAGATGATGTTTTAATAGGAGTAGGAATATTATTCCAAAGTAAAGGGCCTTGGGATGCAGACGTGTTACCAGCAAGCACGGTTTTAGTAGGTTTAATGAATTGGGTGTTAACATTCCTTGTTTCATAATCATGAACGGGAAAGGCCGTATTAAAGAATGTATCATCAATGAGGTGGTTTGGTAAAAGGTTGTTATGATGCTGGTACATGAAGATTGCAAGCTGGTATTTATAAATATCATATA
>JAMKCH010012207.1:0-91799 GCA_023653785.1 Ophioderma brevispina
TTTTCTGACCCCTTATGAATCTGAAGCTTACAAAATAAACTTGTTGCTTATTCCGTGAAGGGTTTCCGATTCATAAGTGTGTCATAAAGTGGTCAGATGGGTCAATTATGGAAACTCCCCTTTTTGGAGGACATCAGAATTCTCATTTCTGAAGTATCAGAATGGGAGAGGACATACAAGTTTTTAACATATTCGATATTGCTAGAAAAGCCAACCATATCATGATTAATTATTATGCAATAAAGAAGCAACCAACAGCTGACTTGCTCATGTTGAGTTGGACAATTAGTGCATGCATGTTCCTTAAAGACACCTATCAGTGAGTGAAAAATATTTGAAATTTGCAGAATATGCTTCAAAGTGAAGGATAAGTCTGTAGAATTCTCATAAGTACCTTTTCCAGCTGTAGAATTAAAAGAAAAGGAAGAAAACATCAGTGTTCCAAGATACGATTCTCCATTCGATTACGTGTTTTAGTAAGTGTCCTTCCGATTCATAATGACTACAATCTCCGATTCTGTCCTTATTTATGGTTGCTTCTGTCTTATCTTTTGCAGGGTTATTTTAATATACCTGTACTGGTTACGTACATCTAAAATCTGATTTTTGATGATTTTTATCGATTTGCTGATTTAGCAAATCACTGAATGTGTTAAATCCATTGCATTGCATGTTTGTCTGAGTGTGACGTAGAGTGTGGGGCACCAATTTTCATTGGATTTCATGACTGTACAAATAACTAGGATGCCTAAATAATAACGATCTAATCCTGGTGCAGTTTCGCGACACGCGGTGACTAAATAAGGTAATCGTGGTGTGTGAATGTGGTATTGTTGAAAATACATCACAGAAGAAAGGAAAGTCAGACATACAAGAAGTACAACTATAAATACTGGTTCGAACCTTGATACTTAGGCAACTGAAATGTGTAGAAATCTATTTTTTTGTGAGATGAATACAAGAAGTACATGTTCAAACTTGGTGCAGAATTTTAATGATTTTTGTTCGTCACCCCTTCAGTTTTGGTTAGGAATTGAGGAATAATTAACAGTACTTGATTTCAAGATGCAGTAGTTATCACCTAATGTATATTTGTTCTATCTAAATTAACAGTAATCAATTAACAATTCACTTTAGTGTAACATATGTCTATTTGAAGCCAAAGGCAAAATTCTAATCTTATAGTGGGACTTTTGTGAAATTTGTTTGATAACTTGTCAAATGACCTGTGGGACTTCCTGTCATCTTAACGAGGACTCTGAGATAAAATTAAGAAGGTCCATAGTATATATGGTGTATTGGACCAAACCAAACCAGAAAGTCTGATCATCAGAGGATATCGGTTGTGAATAAACATTTTGTGTATCAGTATTCGTAGGTATTGTCACTGCCTTATCATTCGATTTCATCCCCATTTTTTTGAAGTTGCTAATTCTGGTTTTTTTTTTTCTTCTGATTTGAGAACCCACAAAATACGATGTTCATCTACTGCATATTGATCTATCTCTCTCCGTTATGTTTAATTTTGACACCCCCTATCTTCTGATGCTCAGTCTCGGTTTGGTCCACTACACCCATATCTACTATGATCCTTCTTAATTTTCTCTGTGGAGTCCTTTTAATTGGCGGTGGAACATCATCACAGGTCCCCAACCCCAACTTCAGACTGCCATGTTAGAGTATAAAAACAATGAACAAACTGAAGCCAGCCATATAATGTTACTCGGCCCTATATTTTTCATACTGGTTTCATTAATAAGACAAGGATCAATCTTAGAGCTTTTTGCCACGATCATGTTTTTGAGAGGCAGCCAGTAAACTTTGTTCTATTTTGACTACTTAGCATTAATGCTGTTACTACTGCTATTGGAATCTTTCCCCAGTCAGTCGCAGGTCAAAAAAGGTTAGCCTCTAGATGCACTGGGGCTAGGGCACTTTTACTTTTGTCATAAAATCTATTTGGTGTCTTTAACACTTTGCATGAGATACGCATATTTTTTTAAGATCCTTTCAAAGTTTGAACTTTCCAACCTCTTGATCACGAATAAAAAGATGGATATTGCTTGCAGTTTCCAAAAGCTTTTCATAGCTTTTCAGATGCTTCTCCAAATGTTTGGGGACCTCATCTGATAGCTTAAGATTCGGGATAGAAAAAAAGTATGAGGAAATTTTACATGTTTTAGAGAGTTTTTAAAATTATTGGAATTTTGTGAAAAGCAGGAAGGAATTTTGATCAAATGCCATGTGTTACCACATTGCGATGGGGTGGTACAATGTGAAATGTAATGCATTGTCAAATTTCAATCCCGGACTGGGGTGGGGTCCCGGGATCATAGCGGGGGTATATGCCGGGCATTAGTGTACGGGCATGACAAAAAAGATGCCCCGCACGCTGGGATGTTAGCGGGACATGGCGGGAATGTACGTGAGCTGTCCCCGCCCTGCAGGGACAAATCATTGATGATAGTGGACTTAAGCGGGAGGTGGGTACAAAAAAAAAAGAATAATTAAATAAACTGGGACTTTAAGCATGTGACACCATATAAAACAGGCTATCAGTGAGCAGTATAGCCATCAAATCTGTAATATATCCCATTTTATATAGCTACCATTGCGATCGCTCTCTTCCATGTCAATGTCGTCGTGAAAGGCAAGAATAGGCAAGTAGAACACACGCACGTCGTCGCACGGTCGAGATATTAACTAATCCGAGGTCAATATTTTCAACGTAAAATGGCTAGGATTAAAAACATAAAAAACAAACAGAAAATTGTTTAAAAAAAAATACTTAAAAGAATCACAAGAAATTACCAACGAGAAGGTCGCTTTCTAATATATGATAACCCACTGCCAGAGAGTACGGCTGGGCCATATATTCAAGTTTAAAAGCAAAGCAAGTAACTATAACAGAGTAGGCCGACCCAAAAACGACAATCACCGTGATGATCTTGTGTTTGGATGAAGTAGTTCCGTGTGCAGATCTGATGCAGGGTTTTTTTAGCTATTACTCTGCTACGTTTAGTGGTCAGATATCGCCGTGTGATAATGTGGAATTTTTTTAACAAACCAACTAAACGATGGTTTGTTTTCCAAACCATTAATTTCCGATTGTGGTGGTGAAATTTCGGATCGGTTCTGACACTCCGGCGATCAAAAGGTAGTATGATTTTTAATATTAGCTAGACCTGTTGTCGCATCAAGCCGGGACCGAGCCGGGATGTACAGAGTTTAGAGTTTAAGCAGTCCCCGCCCCATTGCCCGAGATATACGGGGATTTCACACCGAAGCCTGGCTAGTAAGGGCCGGGACATAGCGGGGAGTATACAAAAAATGTAACCCGGCTACCCCCCCGGGATGGGTTACTTTAGCGGGGACAAAGGAGTGGGGCCATCTTGCCCGGTTGGGTGTCACGCAGCAAAAATGTACATTTCCCGCTAAGTCCCGCTAGTCCCGGGACCCCCATTGCCGGGAGTGATTGAAATGCCAAGTGAATAAGTATAGTACAAATTTTCACATGATCAACCCAAAACTTAAGCATGTTGTAGTGCAATAGTGCTCAGTAATCAGAATGTTTTTAAAAAAAAAAATTCAGACATACTTTTTAGAAAACCATTTATAGAAACAAGATATGATTCCAAAAAGTTAGGTTGAATGAAAAAAAAAAAATGATATGATCAAATTAAAGAGCCAGTCAAAATCGTATGGTCATGAAAACTGGTGGGTTTACTAACATTTAGGCCAACAATTTTTAAAGGTTTTTCAAAATTTTTGCAGGTCATGCGGGTTCATTCAAGTTCAAATCAGTAAACAAAAATGCTTGTGGTCAAGAAACTTTGTGGGTTAAAGTTAGCATTTGATGCCAAATAATATGTGGAAAAGTCCTGTTGAGGGTACCAAGGTCATATAAGTAAGGTTAGACATTTGGTATAAAGATTTATTGTATGGTCTGAACACAATTCTTATTCAGAGGGGCGGGGTTTAGTAAGCAACACGCAATATCTTGGTTGTTGCCTATCTATATGAGACGATATTAGATGTGCGTAGTGCCGCAAAGTGTTAAGGCGTGTGTACACGGTCCGCAGTGTACGCAAGCTAGTAGGGTTGCTTCATTTTGCCAGCGGGGAAATATTTTTGACTTTTAACTAACTATATTGAAATAAAATTGTTCGGTGATTAAAACACCAAAACTAAATAAGATGAGAATAAAGATAGGATTTGTTGTTTGCCATCTCATATCGTGTTCATTGGATGGCAGTCAATATTTTTATCGTAATGGATACCGGCTGCGCCGGCATCACTACTCAAAAAATATTGGACTGCCCATCCAATATAAACGAATATTAGATAGCAAACAACAAATCTATCTTTTATTCTCTAATACAGAACGGATTCATATGTACCCCCTTTGAAATCTTAAGGAAACAAATTTCTTTTTATTTATGCGTTACACTAACAAATACCATAACCCTAAGGCCAAAAAAGAAAAATTTAATTTTTGAAATTTGTAACATTATGAACTTCAAAGTGGGTACAGGACTCTTGCCAAGGATTTACATTTTTGGGCTGGACAATATATAGTCAGCAAGAGGATATTCAAGTTTTACTTGGAAGTGTATCTTTATTTTATTTTTTGTTTTTGTTGTGAGAAACACACTGTATTTAATCCTGCTTCAAATTCTAACTGGAAAAAATGATCATGCCTTTGTGGAACGGCATTGTGATTGATCATAAATATGCGGTTGAAATGTCAAACATGATGAATCGATATCAGATAGACTTTTGAAGGCAGCAAGAAAAAATGAGGTCATTATGCCATGTATAATGCATCATATACTAGCTGTTTGTATGCCTCTGGGTAGTCCATATATTGTAGAGAAATCTGGATGACCAAGATAGATTACTTAAACAGGGTTATTTTTGAAATAGAAGTAAACTACAATTATATAAGTACAAATATGCCAAATCTCTCACCAGCAGCCCAGAATGAAACTGAGAGTAGCCATCAGCGTAGATGACTACATGTGTGCCATAAACATGACTTTCCGTTTTGGCTTGCTGATGGTGTACAGATGAGTTTTTAGCACAATTATAGTAAAATATTTATCTTTCAATTTGAGACAAATTCTTTGAACTTCTACGCAACTTTAGACAAAATAATATCAATCAAGTCCAAGTAATTATGAGTCGGAGTATGATAAGTGTAGGCATCCATAGAAAAGGCACCTGGCTCATATACAGTAAAATTGCACAATTTATATTTATGCCTGCCATATCAGGGTATTAAATCATTTTTTTTTAAATTTTGTGACACTAAAGTTAAAGCGGCACTGGCACACTTTCACAAAATATGAAATTTCTTCAATTTGCTCTCAAATGATAGTCTAGGCCATTGGAAGAAAAATTATATTTTACACATAAAAATAACATACCCCAAAACAGATAGGGACATTGACATGAGGATAAAGACATCCAGGTAATTTGTAGGCCCAACTTTTAAGTTTTCCACAACTTTAATCAACAAATGTGTATATTACATGAATATTTTTGACTCGTACTCACTTATATTAAAACCACAAATGTTATAGACCGATCAAAACAGTGTGCATAGCGTGGGAAACATTCATACGGCGTGCGTGTATTGTGTTAAACGCAATTTCCGTCGTCTGCTGAATTTAGCGTCGCCGGCGACGCGAAATTATAAAATCGTTCTGTTTACCCATAAGGAAGCTCATTTGGTCTTAATCATTTGGGGTGAGGGCTTTTGTATATAAAAGCCTTACAACCATGCAAAAATATCGATTTTGAAAAATCTTGAGGGCGCACTATTTTTCAAATGTGCCAGTGTCTCTTTAAAGTCAACAGTGGTGAATAACAATTGCGTGTAGGAATGTGTCTTGACCATTCCATCAAATCTGCAAACGGGGTAGTTAGTAAATTAATAGAAATCAGAACCTACATTCATGTTTGATTCAGAATTTTCTATTACTCATGATCATTAAATCCTTCATTTGCTTTTAAGATAAGTGATTTCTGCATGTTTAATATGGTATCACCCTGAAGTAATAGATAACAAACAATTGTAGTTTTGTTATCCAAAGCATATGTTACAAATTGAATAATTGTGTGAACCAACAAAGTTACATGCTGAAATATTTCAATATAGCCTGGTCATCATTGCTATGTTTAAGTACTTTAGCACTTGTAATAAAGTTAAAGCAATAACAGCACATTTTTGGAGAGCGCCCCCAATTTTCAAAATTTGATATTTTTGCACAGTTATGTTGGTAATTGTCTAGGAAACTATACCTGCGAATGAGAATGCTAAAAAATTTGTATTTATCATAAAATAACCGATTTTGTAATTAGAATTGGGATCCCCGATACTTAACAACAGAGCTGGAAATGATAAGTGCCACCTCTAAGAAAATGACCTCTAAATTGACTTGCTGAACCAATAAAACAACTAATGGATGGGCATAGACATGCACATGGTGCTATTTCCCGGCAATTTCATATTGGAAAGCCATTTCCAGCAGCCGTTGAATTATTTTCGGAGATCACCGATATTAATTATTCTAATTACAAAATTCCTTCGTTTGTGACACAGACATTTTCGAGCTTAACCATTCACACGTATAATTTACTAGCCAGTTACCAATGCAACCGTGTAAAAATATCGAATTTTTTGAAAAGTTGGGGCGCTCTTCAAAAAAATGTGCTATTATTGCTTTAATAATTGACACCAATATGAATTTTCAGGTTCTCTTGGCATCCTGGAATTCTCTGCCCTCTATGATGGAGTGAATAATGCCCTTCATTGTACCATTCATAAGGCACAGGGTCTGAAAGCAATGGACTCCAATGGATTATCAGATCCCTATGTCAAACTGCATCTTCTTCCTGGCGCAACAAAGGTCAGTACCCATCTCTTTAAGATTTTATCGCTGGTCCCTTAGTAGTTGTGGGAGGATAACACTGACCTTTAGGGGGGGCACTGACATTGGAAAGAGGTACGGGTATGTGCGGCCCTTAAGACCCCCTTTTCGCATCTCTCCAACCGTTCCCAAGACCCCCAGTTGAAGCCTAAATCAGTTCTTAAGGTCCCCTTTTCAGAAAATGTTGACCTCAGAAGCTGAATTTTAGCCAAATTTCAGCTCCCAAGCCTGCAAATTTCTCGAAATTTCAGTTACCAAGCCCCTACTTTCGGAGAAAAAATCCGTTCCCAAGCCCCCAATTTTGGAAATCGGGGCCGCACATCCCTACCTGAAAAAAGTTGAGTGCCCCCCCCCCCCCGGGACCTTTACACTACTGCCTTTCAGACAGTTTCATGATGTTATGTATAGGATAATGCATACATGCTCACAGAGACACCTCTTATCCATATGGCCTTTTATATAGTAATCAGTGCAATTATATTATGTGAATGCACTACACAAGTGCATTATCTGTCATAAACCACATAAGCATTTTTCTTACACATCAAGACCTTACTTTCATAGCTATAGTTTCTAATAGATATTTTAGATTATCTTTTAAACTAAAACTAGAATTAACAGAGACAGACATGCTTTTCGTCAGCTCATTTGCATTTGCAATTAACTTAACAAACACAGTACAATTTTGTTGGAAATATAGTGTGAAAATCTATACAATGCAGCATTCATTGAAATTTTGATCCATGTATTTTATACAGTCCACAAAGCTGCGAACCAAGACCATTCCAAGGACACTTAACCCAAATTTCAATGAGACTCTCACATACTATGGTGTCACAGATGATGACCTCAGCAAGAAAACACTCAGGTAAGGTTAGAAAAGTGTGCTTGTATAGAAGAATGGTATTGGTAGTCAATGATAAGAGAAGATTTCAGCAGCTTCCCACAATGCATTGCTTCCAATGGAGGTTTTTGTACAGGTTCTGGTGTGAATCGTTAGAGATGAAACATGGCTAAATTGACAGTACTGACCACAAACTTGCATTTTAAGAATGTTTCATCTCTAACGATTCACATGACTACCTGTACAAAAACTTCCATTGGAAGCAATGCATTGTGGGAAGCTACTGATACCTTCTCTTGTCAACGATAGACCAGGGAAGGTGAGCAACTAGCCTGCCTTTGTTATAAGGCTGGGATAAAGATCCTCAAACTCTCAAAAGCTTGTCCTAAAGAGAAACAACTGCTGTTAGGCTAAGATTGTGTTTAACACATTCCCGGACTTTGAACTTTTCCTATCCCAGATTCGTTTCAACGGTTTCATTGTGTTAGTGCAGTGAAGCTGAACCATTGCTAACAGCTAGGGAGACTTAGCAATTCTGGCCAGAACCTGCCCCCAGATTTCTAGACATAGAGTAGAGTATCCCTCCCCTTGATTCCCTTGGTAACACTGATTATTAAAAAATGGCAAAGTACCACAGCATTTTAAATATGTCTAGGTTAAACAGTTTGATACATTGGTTTTGGGTGTCTTAAAATGCCCGGGGGGGGGGGGGGGGGGGGGGGGGGCACTGACAAAGGAAAGAGGTACGGGTATCTGCAGCCCATAAGACTCCCATTTGTGCCTCTCCAGCAGTTCTTAAGGGTTCCAGTTAAGGCATGATTCAGTTCTTAAGGGTTTCTTTTGCAAAATTTGCCTCAAACTATATTTTAGCCAACTTTCAGTTCCACAGACTATAAATTTCTCAAAATTTCAGTTCCTAATTAGGCCCTACTTTGAGAAACAATCAGTTCCCAAGCCGTTCCCAAGCCCCAAAGTTTGGGTCACACATCCCTACCTGAAAACAAGTTGATCAATTTTCAGGAGGAAAATGAGAAAAATATGACCTTTCATCTATCAAAATTGAACAAGCACCTTTATAGACACTATCAGTGATCTCTCGGAAGTCTGAAGAATTTGTGTAAGTTATTTTTTCTTACTGAAAAATTGGCAGAAAAAGAAGAAAATGGCAGTGATCAAAGATATGAATCCCCATTCAACTATGTGTTGTTTTTTAAAACAACACATAGTTGAATGGTGATTCATATGCGGACAGTAATTAGGTTGCTTTTGGTCTTATCACTCGTGGGGTATGTTAGGGTACCTATACTTGTTACAGACATGAAAAAATCTTATTTTTGATGATTTTTTTTTATTTTCTCATTTAGCAAATCACTGATAGTGTCTTAAACTTTTTTCCATCATTGGCATTTCAGATGGCTTCCCAAAGATTTGAAGGTCATTTAAAAAACCAAAAAACAAAGACTACGGCTTGTTTGGACTCATTTAAATGCATTTTCAGGATGATTTCGTAAATGCTTATGAAAATGAATAATTTTGAAATGTTTTTAACCAAAAACAACAAATTGACAAAAAATAATGTGTGTGTCGAGTGCACTCGACATCCACATGCCAAGAGTTAAGTATTATCCAAGGCACTTTGATGCATGACATGGCGTATATATCATAATGCTTTCTCAGACAACTTGCCCGAGGAGCTTATACAATACATCTTTCCAAATCCCACTAAAGGTAAGGTATGTATTTCATAAATACTCATGATCTATTTGATGTTTTCATCACAGATTGTCAGTACTTGATGAAGATAAGTTTGGCCACAACGACTTCATCGGCGAATACAGACTTCCTTTACGCAAACTCACACCACACCAGACCAAACAACTCAGCGTCTACCTTGAGAAACCTCTGCCAGTAAGTTGAATCAATAACGTGGTACTGTATATGGTAATGAAGCCAAAGCTCAATCAGGATCAGATGAGTTAGAAATCAAATTTATAAATTCGCCGGCCGACACACTGTTTGTCGCCATTTTGTAATTAATGAGGCATTGACGTCATGCGAACTGCTGTCAATCAATGAAAACCGGAGGCGGTGCTTTGTGAAGCTTTTGGCATGAAACCTGTAAAAAATGTAGAGAGTCAGTAAGTTAGATTTTCTGTTTAAATTCAGAGAGCGATGTAACTTTTCCGGAAATTCCTGGATTTCGGGATTTTTGGCCATAAATAAAAAAAAACAGAAATGTAAAAAAATATTTTTTTTTAATTTTTAATTTTTTTTAAATTTCTGAGATCAAATTGTTGTTGAAAAAGTAAAACTGCATCAAAAACTCGAGTTTTAAGTACCAATTTATTTTAGAGAAGGGGTCTTGTACTCCCCTAAATTCATGTAAGAAAATACTCTACGCTAAAATTTGGCCTTCCTGTCAGTGCAAATTTTGGATTTTCAGGAAATGGGACTACTCCTCGATCTGTTAAATCTCTGTAAATTGTTTGAACATTGATCCATCATTGAGCTGGTGTACTGCGATTAACAATTCTGTAAATCTTTTTAGCTCTGAAAGGTACCCCATTTGATTACAATATTTTTTTCTGTTACAACATTTTCCAAAATTTCATTTCAATCCAACCTACCATTTTAATGTGAGCAGTGGGTATTACAATAGCCTTTAGAGTACTGTACAAACTATTTTTTAGCCTGTAGCATCATAACAGGAAAGAAGTCGGTCAAAATATTTTGCAGATGAGATGAGAAATATACAGTTTTTCTAATGGTACCAAGATCTCAGCTTTGATGGGGGGAAAGTTGGGGTTGAGCCCGGGGGGTTCTCAAGTTTGGTTTGGGTAGGTAGGTGCCTCTGAGAGTCTGAAAGTAGGACCCATGTCTATATCAATTTTTGCCAAAAAAGGAACCCATAGCAATACCTTAGACACAAATTTGTCATTTTTTGGTCAGGTTTCCTTTGAGGGCCTGCTACTGGTATCCTGGTAACCAGTACTACCTGTGCCAGGGCCGAGTTGTCGGCGGCTAAACCGTCACCCCCATTGGATTTCTGATGAGGAGGGTAGCTGGTTACCCTGATAGAATGAAAAAGAAGATCTGCCTACAAGGGCGTCAGCTCTGGAGAGCTAATGGCGGCCATCCAGCACATGCTGCCTTGCATGGTGGGCGTGGTTGCCCAAAGGCTAGGCCCACCGCCGAAAACTGTGGATTGACATCAGGAAGGGCATCCGGTCAATTATCTTTTGCTCCAATAAATCCTCACATAGCAGTATTGCTGAGTGAGGTGTATCCGGCCACCCTCATTAACGGGGACAAAACCGGATTTAAAACTTTGGTATAACTAACTAACTTGCTCTCAAAAGTTTGACATTTTAAACAAATTTGGAAAAATTTTGGCTTCAGATTGAGGAAATTGGACTAATTTTCCAACAATTTCTAGAAAATGTTGGTTTCCAAATGAGAAAATTTGGCTAAGTTTCCAACAAATTTGAAAAAAAAAATTGAAAAAAGAATGACCCATTGCTATACCAAAATTGGCAAGAAAAAAGGGGTCATTGATATACCGGAAGGCTGAAATGAGACCGATGTTAGCGGCATGTCCCTGTATGGTCAAGGCTGAGGATTGGGTAGTGCCTCTTTGAGAAGTGTGGGTGGGAATTGACAAAAAACCCTGACTGCAGTCCAGTGATTTGAGCATAAAATTATGTACTTCATAATTCATTTGCATATTTTGACATTTTGGTTGTATTACTTGGGTAAGTCCATCAAAATTTGACATTTTGTTTATCAAACTTTGCATGTGATATATGGCAGCTGATGCAAAAACTACTCACTACTATTCATACAGCATTTTCTGATTGGCTAAATACATATTCATTTCAATAACCAGTTGAAATGCAGCTTCCAAGTATAAAAAGGTACTTGCCTTCTTCAGCCCTGCCACTATTCTTAACCTTGTTGCTGATTGGCTCAAAAAAATCACATAAGTTCCACTATGAACTTGATTTAGGGGGGATCTTTGGTACACAGTTAGCAAAAATAATTATTTTTTCCTTTCTTGACCAATGACCCCCCCCCTTTAAATCAAGTTTCCATGGGGCTAATGGAAATATTCTGGTTCAATGCATAGTCCAATTGGAATGCTTTAATTTACTTTTTATCCCATCTCTCTAAGATAAATCGTTTTTGAGAAATCCTTGACACCGCAATGACATATTGATAAAATTCGCTTTGGAGATATCGGCATTTAGTCTAAAACGCTGTTTTTTAAATGTTAGTATATTTTAGAAATGCTCTTCTACATTTATTATCAATTAGAAAGTAAGTGCCTGAATTTTCACAGATAATTGTGGAAAATTAGAGATTAAAAGCTTAATCGATAAAGTGATATTTAAAAAATTAAATATCGCAGCTTGAGAAAACAATAAAATACATAAGAAATATCATAGGAAATTTCCATTTGCGAAGTTACATTTTCGACCATAACTTTTGAACGGAAGCTCCGATTGATGTCAAACAAAAAGCAATAGAAAGGTATTATTTTCCTCAACTTTCATTTGTAATATTGGGAGTTGCCTTGGACTGCGCTCTCTCTTGTGGGACCCACATTGGGAGGACGGGGGGTGAAGTGTGTTCACGCAATGACATCTTGGACGGACTCGCTGGCACAGGATGGGGTGCTCGCCCACATGCCCTGGGATCGACGGCGCTTGCCCTGTGCTACTCATGTGCAGAGTGTGCCTGCCCTGTGTGGGAGAGATCGGCCCATGCCGGGAGGCTTGGTTCGGCGTTGGATGCCTCCTTCCGCTTCCGGCTCGTCGCAGGATGCCTCCGTCCAACACCGGCGGAAGGCTTGTGCATCCTGGCAGGGGTTGCTCCACCGGGCGTCCGTCGTGGTGTGGCGAGCATGCAGGAGCGTGGCTGCCAAGTGTCTAATGTGGGGCACCCTGTGTCTGGACGGATGCCTGCTGCCGGCCGCCTAAAATCCAGAGAGAGTTTCTTAAGCAGAGTCCGGCCTCTTGAGGCAGTCTCTGGGGAGGTCGGGAGGGTCGCCTTGTGGGAAGGGAGACTTGCCATCAACCAAGTGGCATCTGTCGGTGTTGAGCCTGGTGGGCATCTTCCTCCTGGGGCTGGCTCCTCGTGGGCTGGGTGGCGGTGCCTCAATAGATTGGGAGCCGGAGCTGGCCGATCTAAGGTTTCCTTGCAGAAGTGGGGCTATCTGGAAGCAGATCAGGATACTACCTGTGGTTGTGGAACAGCACCACAGACAATGGAACACCTCTTGGTCTGCCCACTGCGGAGCAACAATGCACAAATAAGGACCTTGCGGAATTCAGTGAAGCAGCCAGATGTTGTACCCATCTCTGGCTGGATCATATTTGAGAACCACAGTGTTTGGACACGATAAGAAGAAGATTTGTAATATTTATTTTTAGCCCTCCGAAGGGGTAATTCCACCTTAAAGCAGCTTAATTTGACAGAGAAGCATAGTGTTATTTGTTGCAGTTCTTTGATTATCTTCCCTTAGCAGGGATGCAAGTTAATTTTAAGGTGGTGGTTACATCTGGCCTTACTGGCCTTTCGACCACTTCCTCCATAAAATGTGTATTCTTATGTTAATATGTATGTATTAGGTTCACCCAGTTGTATTTTGTATGTTTTTTATGGAAAATAAAGAATGAATGAATGAATGAATGAATGAATGAAAATGAATGAATGAGTCTTCCAGAAATATTGGGTCATTCCATGCCAAAACACCAAGGTGTGGAACCCACCCTCTCATATTTTGTTGAAATTGCAGTCAAAGGTACATTTTATGGGGCTACAGAGGAGGTCAAAAGGAAAAATTCAAATTTCATTCAAAAATACAAAACAAAACTTATATCACAATGATTGTTATAGTGTATGCTAATATTTTTTCAATGCTAGAACTTCATATCAGGTGTACGTGTCAAAATAAGCATCCAGATCAAGGACCAGATCAATTTTCAGGAAATTTCAGATATGCCGATTTACATTCCAGGCAGCATACTATAAATGTCCTTGATTGATTTAACTGCAGTTTGATTTTATTTATCCAATTCCATTTACCTTGTCCTAGCAATTAAGCCGTTTCAACACTGTAAGTTTGCAAGAAGCATTCCTCTTTGCAAGATATGGGATCGTGCACCGTGTAGTCTAGTAGGACGTTAGAGTAGCCCACTTAACACTTTGACAATGACGGATGTGTGAAATCATGAGCTTAGCCGAAAAAATCCAAGTTCTTAAATTATATTCAGCGTAAAAGTGTACGTCATGTAAACAAGGGCTGTAGGTCATAATCTGTATCCTGTTTTAACCCTGCTTCCTGAATGGTACAATTTATCCCTATACTAACAGTCCATTCATACTTCACTACACTGCACTGCAATGTGAAAATGGATGAAAACCATCTCTGACTCAACACAGCAGCACAGCAGCAGCGCAATGCAGTTTGAACTGTGTTGCTGTTGTGTTGAGTTAGAGATGGTTTTCATCCATTTTCACTGCACTGCATTGCAGTGAAGTATGAATGGACCTTTAAAGGTGCAACGAGAGATGTTTGATGCACCCAAATAAAAAAAAAAAAAAAAAAAATACCTGCATGGGTACTCCCATGCAAATGAGCTTTGAGCTCTGTGTGATTATTGTAGTAATTTTATCCATTACTTAACATTTTGGTCACATGTTATATGTTTTTACACAAAATGTCATATATAGGGGGTTTTTGGTGATGCTCAACTCAAATATAGATGTTACTAAGCTTGAAAATGATCAGAAAGTGGTAAACAACAATAGAATGTTTGGCGCCCTCTATGGTCCAAAGTGCTGCCTACTAGGCAGCCGGTAGGGGAGTACCTGTGAAGGTACTCCCGTGGAGTAGCTGCAGAGGTACTCCACTACTGGTGGCTTACATGGGTACCTGTTAGTCACCTAGCAGGCAACTGTAGAGTACACTATAGGATGGGTACTGCTAAGTAAACATAGCTGCTATTCACCCAGTGGCTTGTGTACTTCGCAAGTCCTTAGTTGTAGGCACTGCATCAATAGTGTATCAAGGGGGTACCCTTCGAGTAGAGCTAAGAGTACACATGGAGTAGCCTAAGCTCTGGGTTACACCGTGAGTAGGAATCTTGCTGTGTAGAACTTCATATCAGGTGTACGTGTCAAAATAAGCGTCCAGATCAAGGACCAGTTTTCAGGAAATTTCAGATATGCCGATTTACATTCCTGCCTTAGGCAGCATACTATAAATGTCCTTGATTGATTTAACTGCAGTTTGATTTTATTTATCCAATTCCATTTATCTTGTCCTAGCAATTAAGCCGTTTCAACACTGTAAGTTTGCAAGAAGCATTCCTCTTTGCAAGATATGGGATCGTGCACCGTGTAGTCTAGTAGGACGTTAGAGTAGCCCACTTAACACTTTGACAATGACGGATGTGTGAAATCATGAGCTTAGCCGAAAAAATCCAAGTTCTTAAATTATATTCAGCGTAAAAGTGTACGTCATGTAAACAAGGGCTGTAGGTCATAATCTGTATCCTGTTTTAACCCTGCTTCCTGAATGGTACAATTTATCCCTATACTAACAGTCCATTCATACTTCACTACACTGCACTGCAATGTGAAAATGGATGAAAACCATCTCTGACTCAACACAGCAGCACAGCAAGCAGCGCAATGTAGTTTGAACTGTGTTGCTGTTGTGTTGAGTTAGAGATGGTTTTCATCCATTTTCACTGCACTGCATTGCAGTGAAGTATGAATGGACCTTTAAAGGTGCAACGAGAGATGTTTGATGCACCCAAATATTATGCACCCAAATATTGTGTCATAATAGTAATTTCATATAGATTAGACACTCAATAGGTTTCTTACCTTGTATTTTGGCTAAAGAAATGTCTTAAAGAAAGAAAAAAGGTGATTTTCATTTGCGTATATTTCAATATAAAACATAGGCTGAATTTTGTATTTGCTCCTATACAAAATTAGAAATTTCACAATTTTTGTACCAAAGAAATATTTTTAAGCTTAATCCTTCAGATGGGGATAGTTTTGATGGAAAGCTTTACATCGGGGCAAAAATCAGTACTTTCGATTTTTTAGAGGCACCTGATATGTGAAATATCTCGTTGTACCTTTAACTTACACTTTCCTTGTACCAAACCCTTAATCAGTTCCTTTTGTGCTTGTTTTACATGATGTACAAAGTTACACATTGCATAACTGGAAAAAAATGCTATAGGGTGACATTGAAATGGTTTTTCTGATAAAAAATATATTAAGTTAAAAATATACCCCCAAGGTATGAGAATTAAAAAAAGAATTCTAAGAATTTCTATTTTCATATGGAGGTGTTTTATGCATTTGTTTTGAGTACATTCCTGATTACGTCTCATGATTTAACACCAATGTGAATGATATCCCTAAAGGTCAAATCTCAGTGAATGACTTGTTAATAGATTTCCCCAAAGTATGAATTTCCTAATGAAACTCCTAACTAACTAGCTAATATTAATGTTGTTAAGAGTCCGTGGGTGCGGTGCCCTTGAAAATCTGTTGTTACGTGCCGACTGTTATGAATATGGAAAATGACTGTTTCCTAATAATTGACTCTTTGGAATTTTGTTGTATAATGGTGAATACAATCAGTTTATACCTGCCAGTAATCTTGGCTAAGTTTGCGGGAAGTCTGTTGCTGGTATTCTGAAAGGGAGTCTAACTTTAGACCTGGGTTTCAACCAGGTTAGTCATACATGAGTGGACCTTTTTCCTTCCAACATACTCAAAAAATGTGCTGTAACAGGTGAAAAAAATTCCTCACTTGTTAAAGGTGCAACGAGAGATTTTGAGACGCCTAAATATTGTGTCATAATAGTAATTTCATATAGATTTGACACTCAATAGATTTCTTACCTTGTATTTGGCTACAGAAATGCCTTAAAAGAGAGGAAAAACGGTGACTTTGATTTGCTTATATTTGCTTGATTTGCTTATATTTCAATAGAAAACATAGGCTGAATTTCATATTTGCTCCTATACGAAATTAGAAATTTCACAATTTGTGTACCAAAGAAACATTTCTCAGCCTAATCCTTTTAGATGGGGATATTATTGATGGAAAGCTTTAGATCAGGGCAAAAATCAGTACTTTCGATTTTTTTAGGGGCACATGATGTGTGAAATCTCTTGTTGCACCTTTAACGGGTGAGAAAATTCCATTCCGGCCCATGCATGAGGAATTTTCTCCCCTGTTATATTTAACTTTCACAGTATTTTGAAAGGAAAAAGGTCCACTCATGTAGGACTAACCCTGGTTTAAACCCGGGTCTAAAGTTAAACTCCCGTTTAGAATACCAACCTATGTGATGTACAACCTGGAATGAACTACTTGACAAATTCAGATTATGGTTTAAGTTGCAAGTTGTTATTTATGATATCTGGTGATGATGGTAAGAATAAGACCTGAATAGTTTCTAACCAGATTGATGATCATCTGTTCTATTTCCATGTACTCTCTAAATGTAAAAAGAGTGAAAAAACAAGTGAATCTTAATTCACTCCAAAAAGAGTGTAAACCACTCAAAAATAGTTGCATGTGTTGGTTAATCCACTCCAAAAAGAGAGAAATCACTGAACTTTCACTCCAAAAAGAGTGGAGAAAGAGTGCGAGTGAACACCACTCTAAAATGTGAGTGTGATCAAGCAAAATGAGTCGGAAGTCACAAATATTGATTTTGAGATATAGCCAAACAAAGGAGAAAATGTCTTTTGTTTCCTATTGTTTTGGCCACCCTTTAACTGATCATATCTTTGGAAGTAATTAGTCAATTTCAATGGCGATTTCAGCAAAATGTAGCTTTTAATATGGTGCATAAAGCTACATGAAAAAGTAAAAATTGAATCTGACCGACTTCAGACTCATTTTGCTTGATCGCATCACAAATTTGTCCTCCATTTTACTCTTTAAAGAGTGGACATTCACTCTTTTCACTCCTTTTTGAGTGAATGTTTCACTATTTTACTCGTTCTACTAAATATTCACTCAAAAAGGAGTAAATTTCACTTTAAACGAGTGAATGTCCACTCTTTAAAGAGTTAAATGGAGGACAACACATTTAAGAGTGGTGTTCACTCGCACTCTTTATTCACTCTTTTTGGAGTGAAAGTTCAGTGATTTCTCTCTTTTTGGAGTGGATTAACCAACACATGCAACTATTTTTGAGTGGTTTGCACTCTTTTTTGAGTGAATTAAGATTCACTCGTTTTTTCACTCTTTTTACATTTAGAGAGTATAATTGTATGCATTTTATTTCCTTCTACCTGCTTGACTACCAATATCTCTACTTTTATTATCAGTTACTCTTTGACTTTTTCAACTTTCTTTTCTAAATTATCTTTCATCCATACTCTGGCCATTTCTTGTTAACAGTTTTAACTTACCTTATTTTTGTGCCCTTTTTGTGTTATGTACTATTTTTGGTAAAGAACTAAATTTTCTTCAAAATGGTGATATATTAATTTGAGTTTAACAATAACAGCATCTTATATGATTAATAACAACATTATCCCATGATTAATAACATCTCATATAATTAATAACTGTAGCAACTTGCTAGCCAATTCAGTGGAGTGTGACAGTGAAACTTTATTCTTGCAACTTTATTTAAAAATTTAGTCTTGATTCTCTGTTGAAAGATTTATTAAGTAAATTTTCTAACATTTTCTGTGAATGTTTTGGCAGTTTAGCTACTTGTATTATTTTGTGTCAAATCTTTGTAGCATAAAATGTTAAAAAATAACCTTGTTCAAAAGTTTAACAGGTATAACAATGTGGTATCAGAAAGAGGAGAGGAGGGAAAAAGAATGCAAAATTAACAGAATGTTGTTATCCAAATTATTTTGGTTACAAATTCTCCCTAAAATTCAGCATCCTGTTCATGTTACGTTATGTATTTTGTGTTAACACCAGAGGTGCGTGGACTGGCCGAAATGTTAGATCAACAATCTTTCCCCAGTTTGCGGTCTTAAATCCAACATATAGAAAATCGTGGTTAATCGGTTTGGTAAATATACACCTAAAGTCGGATCCTAGAAACAAGCAAGTGCTAGTACAACAACCTGTAGTTGTTGTGGAAGGATGTTATTATTAAATTAAAAAGTGCTCCTTGCCTTATTTCAGCTTGAGAGGGATGACGAGCTGGCGGGAGAACGAGGCAAGATCCTGCTGTCGCTCAAGTACGTAACACAACGACAACAGCTCATGGTCGGTATCGTCAGGTGCTCGGGACTGGCAGCAATGGACTCCAATGGCTACTCAGACCCATACGTCAAAGTGTAAGTGAATTTAAGCGATTGTGACAATTTCCTTATGGCAGCATAAAAGTATTAGGCAACAGCACTGTGATCTTGATGAAATGGTGCTTTATGAAAGCTGTGTATTATTATTATTATATTAAGTTAATCAAGGAGTTAAAGGTGCAACGAGAGATTTTGAGACACCCAAATATTGTGTCACAATAGTAATTTTATATACGACACTCAATAGATATCTTACCTTGTATTTGGCGACAGAAATGTCATAAAAGAGAGAAAAAAGGCGATTTTGATTTGCTTATATTTCAATATAAAACATAGACTGAATTTCATATTTGCTCCTATATGAAATTAGAAATTTCACAATTTTTGTACCAAAGAAACATTTCTCAGCTTAATCCTTTAAGATTGGGATATTTTTGATGGAAAGCTTTACATCAGCAAAAATAAGTACTTTCGATTTTTTAGGGACACCTGATATGTGAAATCTCTTGTTGCACCTTTAAAGCAATAGTACCATATAAGCACACACCCTAAATTTTTCTTGATATTCAGATTTTGATGTGATTTCGATTTGATACAATCTGTCAGATTGTTGGTTCATTACAGGACATAACATGAGAAGGTCCTCTGAGTAACCAATCAATAGAGTGCTTCTATATCTATATGTAAACTGTACAACCATTTTACAGTATCTCTGATTTGCATATTACATGACATAACCTTCCATGTGACCAATCAGAATAGTGCTAAGATGCCAATATAGACAGGTAGTGCCCACAGGGTTATATGAACTAAATTACCTCAAAGTAGTTCAGCTGTAATTGATCTACATGTTTTAAAATAACAGTTTGTATAATTACAGTTGGGGATCCTTGACCTTAATTACCCCAGTCATACAAATAAATGTCTACTTTTCTTGAAGTTTTCTCTTCTTTTTTGTGGCTTTTGGAAAAAGTGAAATTGTGACCTCTTTGTATGCCAAAATCAAACTTTACATTCTTTGTAAAGTGGGGCACTGTATTTTCCCTAATAAGCACCCATGCAGTGGCAGCCCCACCCTTACTTTTGCTCTTCCCCTAATGCAAAAATATGACAATTTAAATGGGACACATTTCAGAATTTTTGCCTTACTCAAGCCTTGTCTCTCCAACCCCCCTACCCCAACCCCGGTGCTGCCATTGTACGTATATGTCCTAAAAAGTGCCCACTCAAGAAATTTGGACAACATTTCTGAAACACCATTCCAGATTTGTGTGTCTTTCTCTTAATGATAGAAAGTGTAATCGTAGGAGTTGTTAGATGTAAAATGTAAATAAATGGTGTATCAGCAATGACATTTGATAGTTTTATCTTAAAAGAAGACTATCAAAAGAATTTTGAGAAATAAGATAACAATTTAGAGAAATAAACTCCCATTCAGAATATCTAATTTAACTTTTTAACTTATAAGGAAAAGGACAAAATGGTATTATTAACTAAGTGTAAATAACTTTACGAACTATTCTTTGATTATCAGTTATCTGAAACCTGATGCCGGCAAGAGATCCAAGCACAAGACTAGCACAAAAAAGAGAACGCTAAATCCTGAATTCAATGAGGTAAGATATCGTTTGTTTTCATGGCACTTGTTACTGATAGGAAACATTACCCTTTCCATACACACCATTATGTTTTCTCAGTAGTAAAGGCAATAGTCTTGGTCAGAGGGTGTATTGAGGGAATTTTTAGCATGATCATGAAATGTTTTGTGGTCCTCTAGCTTCTTGTACACTTTTTATCCATAAGTACTGACATGAGTTTTGTACAGTACAGTATAGGCAAATTGCAATGCATTATGGGATTGGTTCAACACACCCTCTGAGTCTTGGTCAAGACGCTTCCAATTTCTGAGACCATTTTTCTATATACTGTGACGTGTACAAGTTTACATGGGCGCCGGACTATGCTTAGGCTTTTCTATATGTCATGTGTACGGGTTTACATAGTTCGAGGTACTCTGACTGGACACTCCATATTGGGGGTCGTAGTCCCCGGCCCCGGGCTTCGCCCGACGTGTTCGAGCTAGGGTTTACATAGACTAAGGTGCGGGGGGAGAGGGTGAATACTAGCTCGCTAGGTCAATACCACTGATCATACACAGGGGATGTACCTCGAAAGGGGACATAGCCGAGTGTCTTGAACAAGACTATAAAGGCAAGGGCATAGCTAATTGGGTGGCTGCCCTTCAGAAAAATTGCTGAGGCAAAGTTGGGAAGGAAAGTTGGATATCTATGCTAATGAGCTCTTTTTGCAGGTACCTACCATTTTGCCCTGCAATGTTGCTGCAATCAAAACATTTTTTTGCACATACCCAGAGTTTTCCCCCTCTGAAATACTGGACTGGCTACGTGCTTGGGTAAATTACTGTAAAAGTGAATATTTTTCGCGTGTGTAATTTTTCGCGTTTCAGCGATTTTTAACATTTTTGCTTGTTTTTAAATTCGCTATTTTCAGCTATCCTACATAGACCTACACACAAAATAAACATTTTCGTGGGGTTTTAATTTCGTGCTAGCTCAGAAGCGCGCGAAAAGCGCGAAAATTAATGTAGCGCTAAAATTTCCACTTATACAGTATAGGAATTACAACACAGTGGACTATGGGCAGTGTGATGTGAACATTCCCTCATAACATAGAAATGCACTGTCAGAATCAACTGAAATTTTGGAATTAAAATAATCTTTTCTTGAGGATATCTAGTGAACCATAAGCAAAAATGCTCACAAAATGCACATTTAAGGAAGTAGATGGATATCATCTGTGTAGCTGAATTCACAGAGAGTGGGCTGGAATTAAACTTACCAAATTACGCTGTACAGTTTCGTCTGGCTAGAATAACAAGACGCTATGCTAATTCACAGATGAGGCAGACTACATGGACTGCTCTTTCTTATTGACTTTGCTTTATAGTATAGGGAGACAAGTTTCTATCTTCCATAATTCAAAATTCAGCTTTGTATTCAAATTCAGAAAGGTATCTTTGGTTTTCTCTAGTTTAGGTTTGAAAATGCATGTTCATTAGGATAAAAAATTAAATGTTGCTGTATATTCAGTTTTAAAGAGAATTTCTGAGGATAAAATTTGCATTTGATTGATTAAGTAAATCTATCAAGAACATTTCAAAGGTTTATTGGACAAGCAAGTGGATTAGAAAACCAAAACTATGTTTTGAACTTGCCTGCAGTCCTAATTGATCTATATTGGGAAGCATTCTTGGATTTTTCTGTCATGCGCAGCAGAAAATATTAGATCATCTTTTTTATTGCATAAAGACAGTTTTGGCTTCTTCACTTCAGGTGTGATATATTACATTGGTACACTCTTGGTCAGTAATTCTGAAACAAAATTCTGGCTACGTGCGTGTAAACCCGGAAGAGTGTGACAAACGCCTCACAACGGGAATCCAATATGCAATTCAACAGATGCATGTGTGCCATTTGTTTCAGAAATTATGACGGTGATTATAAGCATGCTAAATATGCAAACACATGGGTGTGCCTTTTCTGAAAATGTCCTTGTCTCTTTTCTTCATTATAAAATCCATCAGAAGCTTTATAAGTAACAAATTATCCCTCTACTCATTTTTTTAACAAAAATGGAAAATGAATTTTGTTTTCCAGTAAAATGGGTAACTTATATCCCTAGCATACAAACAGGGTTCATTTGATAGGATCAAAGACTATACTTGGGATTCAGGCTTCACATTGACTAACCAAGTTGTAGAAGGAAAAATCAATTCTCCTTTTCCAATTGCAAAATTGTAATTGCATGATATATGATTTAACTATACATGCCTTCTCAGATCATCAGACAGGATGGCGATAACATACACACCATATGGTAATATCATAAGATATTACCAATAAATAGAAGACAGGTGAAAATAGTCCTTATATGCATGCTGAAAGATTTCCTAGTGTGAGTGGAAGAAGGTCGTAAGTGCAATAGCTGCCATGTGGTACATCTGTGTGCTGCCATGTATTAAGATAACTCTCAATGGATCTTTCCTTGCGGCCTGTACGGCAGGAAGTGTATTTTGGGGTGAGGACTTCGAAAAAGTGGACTTTTTTTGGAAAAAGTGGACCTTTTTTGGAAAAGTGGGACCTACCCCCCTTGAAATGGTCCTTTTTCGGTCTTTTTGAACATTTTAGCCACCGAAAAGCGGACTTTTTTGTCAAAATTTCTCTCAAATTGTGCTTATTATCAACAATACAGCAAAACGTGGACCTTTTGCCCCTTTGTAGGGATTTTGGGGGGATGCAGCTCGCATCCCCGCACCCCCCCCCTGTCCTTACGGGCCTGTTTCCTTGAGCCATGGCTCGTGAAATGTTTCATCATGTGACTCGCATCACTGAAGAACCATTTCAAGAGCCACTGACCAATGCTTATGCATAATATTCTGGTTTGATGGGAATTATGACAAATGGCAGGTATTGCCCTTACGACCTTCTGCACGCACGCAAACCATTTTTTCAAGCTTAGGAATACCGGCTAACACCTCTCAACTTGCCAAATTGGCTGGGCTGGCTAGTATGACTTTTTGCAGTTTGGTTTCCTTAATGTTGATAATCCCATTGTGATTCAACTCCATGTGAGGATGGAATTCAACTCTGCAAGGGATGAAGTGGGTGTGTAAGGTATCTGTTAGTATTACTGAAAACGAATGCAGACGGATTAGGATAGAAACTTGCTTCTAGACATAGGTAACAATAAACCGTTGTGTAGTGATGGTGTTGGGAAGTTCTTGTCAGTCACTTTGCCAGTATAAATTCCTCATACCAGTGCCAGTTCAGTAAGCTTGCAATCATGTGTTTATACAATACAACCCCTGGTAATTATCGGTATATGTAGTACCCAGACCCACAACTCAGGTTCATGTTATACATGACAAGTACGAGTCCTGAACTGTGTCCTTGGGTGAGTCTATGTAGCTCAAGAAAGGTGTTTTTAATTTTTAATTTCAACTAAAACCAATGATTAAAAAGGCCAATTGAAGTGGGATGGAGTGGGAAGAGGGTGACTTCTGCATGTCTAAGTTATACTTTGGTTTCTTAAGTGGGAAAGTTTTTGGGTATGAGGAGGTGTACCAAAATGGGTCGTATTTTTAGCTCTCAGTTTTAGCTAGTGGTCACAAAGTTTCTAAATCTCTTTGATAGAATAGGTTGATTTTTTTTCCAAGATTTTCTCAAAAAAATTGTGCTACTTTTTCATGTTGTAGCATATGCCCAAACTGGTTGCAAAATTTTTCCCAGTTGAACAGAAATTGGTTTCCAATTCAGACCATTTAGTATATTTTGGGAGTCTCATCTTCAATCAAATTTGGTGTATTTTTCGATGTGAGTTTTCGGAATGCCAGCCACATATCCCTAAGCAAACCAAAATCAAAAACACCTTGGGTTCGTAATTGCTAAATACAATTCATAAAGGCTTTTGTTTAAGTGTATTTTTGCATCCTAAAAGCCTTTCTTAGCACTGAGATGCACTTAATCTTAGTTAAATCACCTTTTTGTGCTCAAATCTGTCCTAATTTACCCATAATTGGCACTTCAGGGCTCAGTGAACCTTTTTCATGTAGCAACCATGCACTAGTTTTACCACTAGTCTTGACTAAGGCTCAGATTCAGATGTGGGTTTGTGGGATGATTAGAATGGAGGATTTGAAGGGGGGACCCGAAAATTTTTTGTAGCGAAGGGGGAACCGAACGTGAAATTTTATTCATCAACGAGAGAGAGGGGAACATGACTTTAAATGGGTACATCAGCCTGATCAAGGGGGGAGTGTGAAATTTTTAACGTAGCGAGGGGGAACGCACAAATTGTTTCCAAAAAAAGTTGAAATGAAATCCTCCATCCCCCCGACATTAATAATAATGCTTCCCGTAGGCTAATATGAATCTACCGGCGTCTGAGACGTCACCACACCATGACATTCAGTGATTTCTAAAGGTATAAGGTTGTCATTTTGTCCTGTAGTTAATTTTTAGCAAATTTTACTCATTTCCAGATGTAACTTTTCCAGAATTTCTGATTTTCCCGGAGTTAGTGTGGCCATAAATAAAAAAAAGTCTCGGAAATGTGTTCACAAGTGTTATTGGATGAAGGAAAACTACTGCATAAAAACACCCACGTTTTAAGGTACCGATTTATTTTAGAGAGGAGTCTTGTACCCTAAAATCTCACAGCGGAAGAAAATATGTTCCCCGAGCTTCACCGGATGCTAGTCTAAAATTTGGCCTTCTTCCTGTCAAGTTCCAAATTTTGGATTTTTCAGAAATGGGACACTCCGTTGTCCTCTGTTACATTGTCATTTGAATATTTGTTCTCTTTTGGTGACAAGAATGATGTCCTCTCTTAGGTGGATACTTTTTTAGTTTATATAGTACCCGGTGAGTCTCTCAAAAAATGTTAAATTTTGAACAATTTTTTATTTTTTGAATTATAGTATTAGTTTTTTTTATAAGCGTTAAATAGAAGTAATTTAGCTTATACAATACACAACTGTTTCTACCGGTCATTATGGAGTCTAATGAAGTGGTGTAAAATGTCACTATGACCTCAATTAAATTATTTTCATTTATTTGTCAGATTAGGGACATCCAGAGATTTAACAAGCCATATTTTTGCATGTACACATGGCCTACCTCCAAGTTAACAAATACCACCAAATGAATAAGGCAATGATTAATTTGTTAGAAACAAGAGCAGTTTTTTGTATTAAATGTCTGCATCTTTGTGATGCAATTAACACAATGGGCTGTGGGATAACAAATCTACAAAAATCTCACATACTAGGCGGGCCAACAGGAGGTTATGATCACAATGATCTCAGAATGTCACTTTAATATCCCGTGGTAATCCCTCAATTGGTGTTTTCAGCATAGGTTTTTGTTATGTGTCCTCTTTAAAAGTAGGGCAAAAACATGGAGTTATGATCACCAAAAATGGATCTCAGAATGTCCACTTTATATCCCCTGGTAATCCCTCAATTGGTGTTTTCAGCATAGGTTTGTAATGTGGTCTCTGTAGAAGTATGGGCAAAACAGCGTAGGTTTGATCACCACTGGATCTCAGAATGTCACTTTAATATCCCCTGGAAATCCTCAATTGTGTTTTCACATGAGTTTTGTTATGTGGTCCTCTGTAGAAGTAGGGGCCCAAAAAAAAACAAGAGGTTATGATCACCACTGGATCTCAGCATGTCACTTTAATATCCCCTGGTAATCCCCAATTGGTGTGTTCAGCAAGGTTTGTTCTGTGGTCCTCTGTAGAAGTAGGGGCAAAACAGAGGAGGTTATGATCACCAATGGATCTCAATTTCACTTTACTATCCCCTGTAATCCTCCATGTTTTTCAGCATGGTTTTGGTTTGTATGTGTCCTCTGTAGAATAGGGCAAACAAGGAGGTTATGATCCCACTGGGTCTCAGAATGTCACTTTAATATCCCCTTGTAATCCCTCAATTGGTGTTTTTTTTTCACGCATAGGTTTGTTATGTGGTCCTCTGTAGAATAGAGGCAAAACAGAAGAGGTTATGATCACCACTGGATCTCAGAATGTCACCTTAATATCCCCTGGTATCCCTCCACTTGGTGTTTTCAGCATAGGTTTGTTTTGCAGTCCTCTGTAGAAATAGGCAAACAAGGAATAGTTCACCATGAGATCTCTGGATGGCACTTGAATATCCCATGGTAATCCCTCTTTGGTGTTTTCAGCATAGGTTTGTTATGTGGTCCTCTTTAGAAGTATGGGAAAACAGAAGATTCTGAATCACCACTGATCTCAGAATGGTCACTTTAATTATCCCTTTTAATCCCTCAATTGGTGTTTTCAGCATAGGTTGTTTAGTGTGGTCCTCTGTTAAAGAAGGGGGCAAAAACGAAAGGTTATGATCACCACTGGTCTCAGAATGTCACTTTAATATCCCCTTGTAATCCCTCAATTGGTGTTTTCAGGCATACGTTTGTCATGTGGGCACTCTTAGAAGTAAGGGGCAAAACAGAGGAGGTTATGGGTCAACCAATGGGACTCAGAAATGTCCACTGTTATATCCCTGGTAATCCCTCAATTGGTGGTTTCAGCATAGGTTTGTTTATGGGTCTCTGTATGAATTAGGGGCAAAAGCAGAAGAGGTTGATCACCACTGGATCTCAGAATGTTACTTTCATATCCCTTGTAATACTCTCAATTGGTGTGTTTTATGGTCCCCCCGCCAACTTTTGTTGGCTAAGGGGGACTATATAAATGCTCCCCGTCGTGTGGTTGCGTGTGAGTGTGCGTGTGTGCGTGTGTGTGTCCCACGCGATATATTTGAACTAAGCAAGTGTGGGGGTTCATCTTCGCAACATAGATTTATCCCACTATACGCGTTGGGTGGCGATCCGAAATGGGTCATGGTGTCATTGGCAAAGGTAAATGAATGTCAAAATTATGGTAACAAATAGGGTTTACACATTGCTATAAACCTTGTCAACACGATATCTTTTGATCAAGCAAGTGCTGGATGTCCATCTTTGCACCATATATGTCGCTTAAGAAGGCGGCGGATGAGTTTTCGGAGATGGGTCAGGTGCCATGGGTCCAAGTCAAATGTGGTCACAATTCATATAAACCTTGTCAATTGTTGTAGGATGATGAAATGTGGTTGTGCTCAACATTCGGTGCAAAAATTTTTGAAGGTCTTTGCAAGGTCATGTGAGGTCATTCAAAGTCAATCCATAAACAGTGGGTAGGATGATGAAATATGGTGGGTGAGGTGGTCAACATTTAGTGCCGAAAATTTTGAGGTCATTTCAGTCACGCTTGGTCATCCAAGGTCAAAACTCTAAACTGTGGTAGGATTATGAAACTTGGTGGGTGTTGCTCAACATTCGGTGCAAAAATTTTGAAGGTCATTTCAAGGTCTGTGGGGTTCATGCAAGGTCAAATCCTAAACATGGTGTAGGATGAGTGAAACTGGGTGCGTTTGTCAACATTCGGTGCCGAAATTTTTGAAGGTCATTTCATCAAGGTCATGTGAGGTCTTCAAGGTCAAATCCCGAAACATGTGTTAGATGTGAAACTTGGTAGTGCAGTCAATATTGCAGTGCGAAAATTTTTTGCAAGGTCATTTCAAGGTCAATGCGGGTCAATGCAAGGTCACTCTCTAACATGTGGTGGATGATGAAATCTTGGTGGGTGTGCTCAACATTCGGTCCAAAATTTTTGAAGGTCATTTCAGGTCCTGTGGGGTCCTTCAAGGTCAAATCCCTACACATGTGGTAGGATGATGACCTTAGTGGGTGCGGTCAATATTCAGTGCTGAAAATTTGAAGGTCATTGCAAGGTCCTGCGATGTCATCCAGGCCAAATCCTAAACATGTGGTAGGATGATGAAATTGGTGTGTTCGGTCAATATTCAGTGCCGCAAATTTTGAAGGCCTCATTTCAAGATCATGCAAGGGTCATTCCAGGTCAAATCCTCTAAACATGTGGTCGGATGATGAAACATGGTGGTGTGCTCATATTCAGTGCAGAAAATTTTAAGGTCCATTTCAAGGTCATGTGGGGTCATTAAGTCAATTCCTAAAATGTGGTAGGATGATGAAACTTAGTCGGTTGCGGTCAACATTCAGTGCTGTAAAATTTGAGGTCATTTCAAAGCGTCATGCGAGGTAATCCCAGGTCAATCTATAAACATGTGGTTAGGTTAGGATGATGAAAACTTGGTGGTGCGGTCAATATTCAGTGCCGGAAATTTGGAAGGTCATTTCAAGGTCATGCAGGGTCAATTAAAGGTCAAATCTCTAAGGGTAGGATTAATGAAACTTGGTGGGTGCGGTCAATATCCAGTGCAGAAAATATTTGAGGTCATTTCAAGTCATGTGGGGGTCATCCAAGGTCAGGTCAAATCACTATGCATGGTTGGTATGGGCATGAAACAAGGTCATCGGGGGCAAATCACTATGATGTTGTATGGTCATGAAACCAAGGTCATCGGGTCATCCAAATTATTGAAACAGTTATGGTAGGAGCCTCTTTGGTTTCCATGACAACCTCCCTAAGTTATGTTTACTTTTTCTCCTACCGCGACGAGAGGGGGACCTTTGTGGTTCGAGAACCCGCCTTGTCGCATAGGTTTGTTATGTGTGCTCTGTAGAAGTATGGGCAAAACCGTAGGGAGATTATGGTCACCACTGGATCTCAGAATATCACTTTAATATCCCCTGATAATCCCTCAATTGGTGTTTTTCAGCATAGGTGTGTTATGTGGGGTCCTCTGTAGAAGTCGGGGCCCAAACAAGGAGGTTTGGTCCACCATGGATCTCAGAATTCCAATTTAATATCCTCCTGGTAATCCCTCAATTGGGGTGTTTTCAGCATGGTTTGTTATGTGGTCCTCTGTAGAGTAGGGGCAAAACAGAAGAGGTTATGATCACCACTGGATCTCAGAATATCACTTTAATATCCCCTTGTAATCCCTCAATGGTGTTTTCAGCAAGGTTTTGTTATGCTTCCTCGTATAGAATTAGGGGCAAAACAGAGGGTTATGGTCACCAAATGGAGCTCAGAATTGTCAGCATTTAATATTCCCTGGTAATCCCTCCATTGGTGTTTTCCAGCATAGGTTTTGTTATTTGGTCCTCTGTAGAAGTAGGGGCAAAACAGAGGAGGTTATGGTCCACCAATGGATCTCAGATTGTCACTTTAATAATGCCCCCTTGGTAATCCCTCAGTTGGTGTTTTCAGCATAGGTTGTTTGTGGTCCTCTGTAAGTAGGGGAAAATAGAGGAGGTTAGGTCCCATGGATCTCAAATGTCCCACTTTAATATCCCCTGGTAAATCCTCAATTGGTGTTTTCAGCATAGTTTTTGTGTTACTGTGGTTCCGCTGTGAAGAGTAGGGTCAAAAACCAGAGGAGTTAATGGTCACCAATGGATCTCGAATGGTCACTTTAATAATCCCCTGGTAATCCCTCATGGTGTTTTCAGCAAGGTTTGTTACTGTGGTGCCTCTGTAGAAGTAGGGGCCAACAGAGGGGTTTATGATCACCTGGATCTCAGAATCGTCACTTTTATTATCCCTGTTAATCCCCCCTCAGTGGTGTTTTCAGCATAGTTTTGTTATGTGGTCCTCTTTAGAACTAGGGGCAAAACAAAGAGGTTATTATCCCCACTGGATCTCATAATGTCACTTTAATATCCCCTGGTAATCCCTCATTGGTGTTTTCAGCATAGGTTTGTTATGTGGTCCTCTGTAGAAGTAGGGGCAAAACATAGGAGGTTATGATCACCACTGATCTCATAATTTCACTTTAATAAATATCCCCTTGTATCCCGCAAGGTGTTGTCAGGCATAGGTTGTTATGTGGCCTCTGTAGAATTAGGGGCAAAACAAGGAGTTTTGGTCACCACCAATGGATCTCAGAATGTCCATTTATATCCCCTGGAATCCCTCAATTGTAATTTTTCAGCATAGGTTTGTTATGTGGTCCTCTGTAGAAGTAGGTCAAAACCGAAAGGTTATGGTCACCACTGTATCTCAGAATGTCACTTTAATAGCCCCTGGTAATCCCTCAACTGGAATTTTCAGCACAGGATTGTTATGGGTCCTCTGTAGAAGGATGGCAAAACCTAGGAGGTTATGGTCACAACTGGATCTCAGAATGTCACTTTAATATCCCCTGGTAATCTCTCACTTGAATTCTCAACAATAAGGATTGTTTTTGTGGTCCTGTGTAGAACTAGGGGCAAAACAGAAGAGGTTATGATCACCACTGGGTCTCGCGTTCTGTTAAAACTAAGACAAATATATTTACACAAGAAATGAATTTAAGAATGTTGGACATCTTTAACTCATTAAATTACCCACCCCACCCCTTGTACAAAAAGGATAATCATAATAACCCTAATCCAGGATGTTGCATATCGGATTGTTCGAGAAGAAATAACGAATATCACACTTAAGGGAGATGCACACCAACATTCAACAACTGATCACTGAATGAATGTATTGAAGAAAATTATACATTTGAACCAACTTATTACATGCTTAACATTCTCGAGTATCACAAGGTGTGTCTTTACAATACAAACATTTCAGAATCTAATATGCATTCATATTTACAAAAAAAATTCTCCAAATTCATTTTTTAACAACCAGTATATTGCAAGGTTGTAAATTGCAAATGACCTTTAAAAAAGTTTCCTTGATTTAGAAACTTTATTGCTGACATGCATTACTCCTATAGGGCACCAAACTGGGTCATTTTATCGGGCTGTGATATTTTCTATATCAAAAGTACATCCCTGGGGAAAACCGTGAGAAACAATGAATAAAGAGGGTGATAATTGACATTTTCATCTTGAGAAATGTGGCAAACCTTGATAGCTAGATATGACATCCCAAGCAACAGCACCTGTGAACGTGTGCTCAAGCATTCCTTTTATCACTCTAATATGCTGACTTACACACTGTTCTGAGTACTAACAGCTTCTTGTTGTGAACCTTTTCAGGATTTTTTTCTCCGACGTCAAGCACAATGAGCTCGCTAAGAAAACACTTGAAGTTAGCGTCTGGGACAAGGATATCGGCAAGGCAAACTACTCCATTGGTAAGTGTATGATAAAGAGAAGCAAATTCTTGGAATTGTAAGTACATTGGAAAGGGCAATCATAATCATGCAACTTAAACATCGTGTATTTTGTTTAGAGATTTTAAATTAAAGGATAAGCATGAATAATTGCGAGGGAATCCGAAAAATTTGGAAATTCCTTTTTTTAGCTTACAAATAAAAGATAAGCTTGTACAATTCCCTATAACTACTTTAATGTTGGAACTAAAACACAAATATTGAACTAAATGAAGTATTTCAGGAAATTTGTTACACGTCCTCCTGCCAAATAGACATCGGCGATGGCATCTCAAATTTCACTACTAACAGGTGATTGCGGTTTACACCAGGACAGATCCACAAAGATAATTTGGTGTTTGATGTCAAACTGTACAGTTTCATGTTGCACAGTATTGCTCTTATAATCTATGATATTTGCAGGGCAAGGCTTTTTTTGATCTCAAGAGTCGGAATTTGCTACGCACAAGTATAGGAAATTACAGAATCAGATAAAAAGTACTTGCGGTCTTTAATACACAATTTCAAGCCATCCACTTGCAGTTTGTTAGCACTCATGGCAGTCACAAAAATACCAAAATCTTATTTTGATATTTTTTTTGATATTTTGGATTAGTAAATCACTGCATATCCCTTTAAACATATTGCTCCCATGTCATTAGGAATAATGGAGAGAAATAGGTCCAAATCCAAAGGGGGTGAGAGGAAGACAGAGAAATTTTTTTAGCTTTTACAGCACTTGTTTAGTGAATTTAGGTAAGTTAAATTTGTCTGTGAGAGAAGATGAGCTAAAGTTGTAGGGAGTCGATGGAAAGAGAATCAACTTGGGGGGAATTGTTTTTTGTCCACAACATTAATTTTTATCGGTAACTATGCTGATTAAACCATTTGTCTTTGTGTTTAATGGCTGATTTGGCTTCAAAAAAGAAATATATACACATATTTTTATTTTTGAAGATTTTCGTAAACTGCTTGAAGCTTGAAAGTAAAAAAATATGCACTAAACTTCCCCTTGCACAGTAAATGTAATGGCATGTGACATATGTTCTGTAAACACATGTATTTCTTTTTTTTTTTCTGCATTTCTACAAATTGGTCCACTTAGGCATGACATAGTATGCGCATAGATTTACGACTGAGTTTTGGGAATGGACCCCTGATACATTATGAGCTAGTAAAATTTCAATTCCCTTGGCACAGTTCAATAGGTTTCATTCACCCATGTATTTACAAAATACACCCCCTGGTTTTTGGGTATGATATATGATACCCAGATCACACAAGGTCAGTTCATGTCAATATATGTACAAGTACAACCCACTGAACTGTGTCCTTGGTGGATGAGCATATTGTAACTCATAATGCGTGTTTCTATTGAAGATCCTGTATTTTACCGGTAAATCTCTTACCGGGAAAGAGCAAGGAAAAGGTGGATAACGGTCAGTTTCTATTGGGTGCTGTTACGGTAAATACTCCCTTGCTGCTGTCGATCAACTCCACATAAAACTTTGCCGGGAAAAAGGTCGTACACTGAGGTCACCTCAAAGCATTGTGGGTTGATCTTTTCAACAAAAATATGGCGGGACCTGTGATAGGATTGATATCGATTTTGACATTTTACAGTCAAAATTCTGAGTCAATCGATAGGTTAGATGGATTAAATGTTTGTGAACGTCAGAGAAGGGTTCGAAGGTACATGGAGTTGTACAAGCAGAGAGGCAATGTACGTAAGATCGAGGAGGCACCGCCGAATCCTGGCCCCCATCTCTCTAGACTACGCGTCCACACGTAGGGCCTATCGTCGATCGTAATCACGCGGCATTATCAATTTCCGTTTCCTCGCCTGCATGCGCACTGTTGCGGAACGGAGTGTGTTTCTATTGGCGTTTACCGGTAAGTGACGCCGCTATTTTCCTTCCTCGAGAAGGAAAAATTTGCCGGGTTGATTTACCAGTAAATAGTGAGGGAGGTCAGTTTCTATTGAGCACATTTAATCCCTTATCCGTCTCTTTTCCGGTAAATGGTCCCAATAGAAACACACCTATAGTGATAACTTTTCATGACCCATCTCTTATACATACATTTCTCACAGGTGGTGTACAACTGGGTATCAACAGCAAAGGTGAGCGCCTTAGGCACTGGTTTGAGACTCTCAAGAACCAGGACAAGCGTATTGAGCGATGGCACACCCTCTCAGATGAAGTCTTCGGGGAGGCGGACTAGATTGATATAGAATGTGAGCGCTCTTACTCGGGTTTCTCTTTTGCTGTCGAACTCTGCTTGCACCTCGTGTAGGGCAGCTTTTACCCACGCAAAGTAAAGCTCTTTCAGGTTGGCAGTTTATTTTTGTTTAATATGCCAACAAAACCATATCAAACAATGTGACAATATACATTATTACCCATAAGTCTTTTCATACCCTCAATCTGTGCATGTGCTGCTTTACAGGTCAGGGGTCAATTAGGTGTACATTTTGAGTGTACATTAACAAGTAAATCCAAGCAATGTACATCATTTGCCTGCATGCAGGCATAATGTTTGTGTTATGCATGTTGGATCTTTTCTTTGGTAGAGGCAAAGGTCATAGGTCAAAAACAGCATGCACACTGAAAGGTGTGAAAAGGTTTATTCCTACTAGAAGCCATGTGACTCATTCTGATCTAATTGAACTGATGTCAGTAACATTATAGAAAATGTAAAACGACTACCCAAAAAATAAGAAAAACTAGTTAAAACCAAACGTAAGATATATCTTACAGACCATGCAATAGCAACTGTTTTAATACTAACTGACAAATTTATGGTATTGGCAAAACAAATTGAGTCCCATCTTTTTAAAATGAAAGTGCTTTAACAATAAGCCATATTTCTACTGGGAAATTGGTTTTCTAATGAAGTCTACAATGAGATTATTAAGTGGGTGTTGTAACATTTGTATAAAATGCTATCATGTAGCATTGTGGTATATTATTATTAGTTCTGCAGCATTTATGAAAATGCTTAAACCTTTCATAAACACACTTGAAATTGAAAAGCAGGATGAGACCTAAACAGGGGATTGTGTTAAATCAAATGTGTGAATTGGTCAGCTTTTGGAAAGCTCTCATTGAATTGAAAAAATATTAAACCAAGAAATATGGTTATAATGATTTTATGTTGCTTGTCAACATTGAAATGTTAAATTGTTACCATTTTTGGTTTGTAATTATTGATAATCAGACTCAAACTTGTATTGTTTCGGGTGGGATATGTTATGGTGTTTTACCATATATAGCCATGTTCACACGGTCCCAACTCCAAGGTTTGAAACTCCCAGCAGAAGTGAAAATTAATCCAATATTTGCTTTACTCCAAATTAGTCACACGATGGCCGAAACTCTGAAATCCCCCTGTCATTTCCTCCGATTCTAATATCGGAGTGTTAGAACGGAAGTCACCATACCGGAACCGTGCACTTTCGCGCATGATTTCAACACAGGAATTGTCAAAAAGATGACCTTGCGAGGTACTATCCGCCGAAGCTGTCCAACACGCACGACACTCCAAAACCACTACGGAGTGTTATGGGTTTGAGGTTCACCCCCTAGTTTTTTAGGGGGATAACAACCCCGCTAGACCTCGATAAAAACTCCAGAGTTTAAAACCTCCAAATGCGTCCACCTGGCCAAAAAATCCCGATCGACACTCCAGAGTTTGAAAACTCTGGAGTTTCAGCCTCCGTTTGGACAAGACTATAGCGTTAACAATCATATATGCGATACTAAAAAAACAAGCTATCACCCACAACCAAACATAATTAACATAGCTACTTGCACACGCTTTTTACCTCAAATGCCCGATTTTATTTATAGATAACTCAAGACAAATTCAAACCTGCTGTAACCTAAACTTGGAATGGGTCGGACAATTGAAGTGGTTGTTACATTTGATAAAAGAGGCGACTATATATACAGTACAAAAAACACCTATAAATGTTCAAGTAGTCTGGGTTTGTAGATAGTGAGAAATACATGTATGTGGGAATTGCCATTCAAGGCTTGTCGTCCATATGCGTGTATACACTGCAATCAAATTGGAATGAGCTAAAATTTTAGGAATATGTTTTTCTCAAGGATCTAGTGAACTGTAAAAAAAATCAGAAGGTGCTAGAATCACAAAATGCATCTTTAACACAAGAAAAAAGAGGCTGCATGGTTCCCAGGTAACATACAACTTTCGCAGACATTCACACGGTGGTCACACAATGTCAAAACCTATGAACATTGGCGAACGTTCCCACGTTTTGTGTTACCTAGGTTTACATCACAAATGCATCTGTTTAAAGGCCGACTCAGAGATTTCCTGAGGAGGGCGCCCTCAATTTCAAAAAAAATTGTGTTTTTTGCATGTACATAATGCTTGTCCATATACTAATCACTGTGTGAAATTGCTAAGCTTAAATCGAATTCCTTCATATAGAAAATCACAACTTTGTTATAAAATTCCGGATCCGGAATTTTTGTTATACACAGTATCCTATGGGACATATTAGTACACATAAATGTTTACTGCATCAAAACGAAAAATCCGATTCATCTCAGATTTCGGAATTGTGCATTTTAGGTTACTATCTTTAGTTCTAGTTGACTATTTTTCATTATTACACAAAAAAATAATATTTCAAAATCTCTGAGTCAGACTTTAAAATCTCACAATGTGGCAAAGTGACACATCCACAGTAGGGTACAGATTTTATTTGGGGGATAAAACCTCGCTAGATCCTCGATAACACTCCGGAATTTAAAATTCCAAAGCGTCCGTGCACAGTCCAAAACCCGATTGACACTCCATGGTTTTGAAACTGCTTCCGTGTGGACACGACTATTGACATGGCTGTTTGTAAGCTTAAATTCAAGACTACACAAAATTGTTTGTGGAAGTACAGGGTGACTTAAAAATGCAATCCATAATAATGTCAGTTTAAGAGTTGATTTTTTTGGTCACCCTATAACAAAACATTCTAAATAATTCTAAAAAAAAATTGTTTCAATATTTGATCAAGTTGATTTTGTGATTCCCAGGTCCTATGAAAACTAAATGCCAATACCTCATTTGCATCAATGGGACTTCTATATGAAATGTCTACCCTCTATCCAGCTAATCCCAGGCTTTTACATGAGCCCTTATCAGTGATTTGACTACAAAAGTTTGAAAACAAATATTTGTAAGTACATTTTTAAAATCAAGTCCCTCCCTTCTCCTCCTCCCCACACCCCACCTTCTCAATTTAGGTGTAGATATGTACTACATCCAAATTTTGATTGTAATGGATTTGTTTCTCATACAAGGGAAGAGTTATCAGCTTGTCGTCCAGGTATCACAAACAAATCATTGCAACCAAACCAACATGACACAATCATCGTCTGTTGCATTTATTTTCAGTACTGTTCCACCCCAGGAATTAGTTTAACACGTTCCCCAGACTTTGGGCTACTTCTAGCCCAGTTTCGCTTCAGTGGTTCCATTGTTTTAGCGCATTGAAGTTGAACCATTTCTAAAGCATTGCGGGACTACCATTCTGACGGAGCACCTGCCTAAAGATTTCAGCCATGTCATATGCCTCAATCCATTTTTTCAATGAAACTGCAACCCAATATCAGCTCGGCTGCCCACACATGTTTGCCGACGGGAGGTCAGTAATTGCCAATCTTTATCCCTGAAGTCCCTGGTGTGTGAGGCCCAGGAATTTGCCTAGTACTGGTCCAGGGAAAGGGTTAACATCCTTCGTGATTATGTGATATCTAAAAAAAGTAGAAATTAGTCTTATGTGTTAGTCCAACATACCTCAAACCAGTCTACTTTTATTAATCTTCTAGTAATCCTACCTCCCTTTTTTGCACACAAAATGAATATCAAGATCAGTTTATTAGATGTTATGTGGAAATGATATTAATATTACTGTGTCATTGAAGGAACAAAGGTAAATTCATATGATTAATTGCTGTTATTAATATATAGTTTGAATAGATACATTTTGAATAGCCAGCTTGGAAAGCACAATACAAATAAAAGAAATATACCTTTGAAGTATTTGGAATGGATTTCAGCTCTCGGATATAACAGGTGAAATAAATATCTGTTACATTATGCACCCGGTATAATAATCTCATTGGAAGTTAGTCGAAATATCGGTGTCTGCAAAAGATCAAGGCAAAATACTGTTACTTAAATAAAAAACCAAGTTAGGTTGCAATGTGGGAATTGATTTTAAAGATGTGACTTGGAAGTGATTGCCTGTTTTGTAACTTGGAGATAGCAGGATGTTCAAGCATCTCATCACTATTTCTTAGTTTTCTTTTAAACCTTGGGTGAATATCTTTAAAACAAGTTTAGGGATCTTAAAGCAAATTTTATTGAGTTCAAAAGTGTATGTTTTTTTTATTAGTTTTGACAAATTTGGCAAATTTAAATCAGTACTGCAAACAGTTCTAGTTTGAAAAGAAAAATTTTTAAGCCAACATTGAGATGCTTGAACATTCTTGGAAACTTAGATACACTTGACAAATTATGCTCTTGGGGCAGTACTCCCCTGAGTAAATGTAACTGGAACATGTATTGTAGAACAACTTATTTTGCATGTAATTGATCAATTCTGAAACACATTTCAACTAAAAAAAATAATTGTTGTGAATTAATTTCTTTACAAACTGCTTGCATGTGTAATTTTTTTTTAATTTGTGAAAATTATTGCAGTAAAAAGTTTGGTTCATACCTATATTCTCAAGCAAATTCTTGCCATAAAATTAAGTTGTTTAGAGGAAAAAAGTTTTGTCTCATAAGATAATGGGAAATGGCTATGTGAAATGTTGAATATCTTCTTACTTTCATGTTGGGGCCACTCTTTTTACTGCAAAGTGGCTAAAATTCTTATTTGCTGATGTCTAAAAACCTAAAAATCCTTAAAAAAACATTAACAAATTAAATGCACTCAAAATGCAAAATTTTAGAAACTGCACACACACACACACACACATTTTTGAGGCAAAACATTTCAAATTATGCCCCAGGATATAAAATGTAGACCATTATGCCACCGTGCAGAATTTATAACATTTACATTATGACCAAAATATGTTTTGTGGGATGGCTGCATTTTAGTATTGAGCCCAGAGGGTGTGTTGAGTCAATCCCACAGTGCACCAGTTTTGGGAAATTTTACCTCAATAGGGTCATGTGATCCCACAAAAATCCTATTCTTAACATATAAATACCCTGACTTTTACACTCATTTTAGCCCATAAAGCATTAGTACTTGGGTAATTTTTAGCATAATCATGAAATGTCTTGTGGTTCTTAAACTTCTTGAACACTTTTTATCCCAAGTACTGACATGTGTTTTGTACAGTACAATATAGGCACCTTGCAATGCATTATGGGATTGGTTCAAATCACCCTCTGGTATGAGCCATTAATAGTCAATTTTTATGGCACAGTTTTGTCAATTAACCCCATCAGTGCATTAAGGAAGTAACATCTTGAATTTTGAACATGATATATGATACCTGAAATACTCAAGCTTCATTCATGTTATTATACATGTATTCCTCTTGCACGGTTTTGCCATTTGTGTGGAAAGCCTCTTAAAATTGTGGATCTGGAATTTTAAAACAAAGTTGTTCTTTTCTATATGAGGGATATCGACTTTTATGATTTGAGCTTCGCTATTTCACACAGTGATTAGTATGTGGCCAATCATTATGTATATGTAAAGAACATGATTTGTCAGAAAAGTGAGGGCACCATCTTTGGGAAATCTCTGAGTTGGCCTTTAAGCTATCTGTGCTTATGCCAAATAATGTGTTTAGGGCAGGGGAAACATGAATAAATTATTAGTCGGATGTTTTCACTGCATCAACAATATTATTCTGGCATTTGGATGGATCTTTCCACCTTTCTCTATACTTTGTCTTGTCTGAAGTATGAAGTGACGACATGTGCATATACCCAGTGCCGCCTTTCAGTTGCAGTGCGCTTGTGCTATGCCTACGCTTTCACTGAAAGTCGGTACAATGTCTACACCCGTGTCGCTACTTCATACTTCGAGCTGGACAGAGTATATATTGTATGGCCAAAGCAAGGAGAAAGTCCACAATTGTTGCCCTCAAATTTGCATAAAATGTTAATTAAATGTGCTGCACCATATTATCCATTGAATGCAATCACATCCAAAAATTGTTATCCATTTCATGGTCTTTCAAAATGATGCATGTAAAACCAATTAGGCAACAAAAAAAATTGCTTTGTCCAAATCTAACGACCTAAATTCTTAGAATTAAAAAAATACCCTTTTGCTGTATGCAAAAGAATAATAACCCCAGCTTTCAAAATTTCGAGAAACTTTTTTTCTTGTCATTCTTGTCATATTTTTAAGTGCTTTGGTTATTCTTAAATGGTTTTAAAACAATTATACTTTGGAACTAATTTGATGTATGTATAAGGTAAAACTTATGTGCAAAATCTGAGGTTATGAAGCAGGGAGCTACCTAAATCAGGTGATTTTGATTGAATGACACTATATGATATGATTTAAAACAAAATCGGATTGATCATCTGACCCTACTCTCAAAATTGTTCTGTGGACAAGCATTCAATCAAGTTTTATTGGCCTCGGTGTATATTGAATAATGGTTATATTTGGGATAATGAGAATTTTGACACAGTCTCATTAATTATGACGAATCTAGAATAAAACAAAAAAATATCAACAGCGACAAAGTTTTGACAACTAATTTTGATTATTTATTCCACTGACTGCATTCCCTGTAAATTTTTGAAATTTCATTGTGGACAAATGTATTTTACACGTCTTTCTATGGAAAATGGTCATATAGAGGTCACTGTAACAAAATCATGACCTTGTAGGCCTATATGTCATGATTCCTGCAGTGGATTTGTTTCTAATTTTTGCAGAGGTAATAGCTCTAGTGAATGTCCCTACTTATATCAGTTGCCAAAACTGTGTCGCCACTATTAAAATTGTTCTAAAAATAAGAGACAATTTGCATGTGGTCAAACAGCTGTGTTGAATGCATGTACCAACACTGAACATACTGCTCTGGGATACTGGTCTAGATTCTGTGCCTATGGGGCATAAGTTTGACTTCATACATCTCAGGCAAAAGGCCCCTGGAGCATAATTTGTTGACTTTCTCTCAAGCAAGCATTGTAGAATCCCTTTGTAATTTCATTTGCAGCCAAGCAAGAGTCAACAGCAGAATTGACGGTGCTGTGCAATGTATGTATTTGAGGTTATGCTGAAAGAGCTCAGCAATTTGTAAATTATTTTATATAAGTGTAAATATACATATTTTATTAAATTATGTACAGTGTAGTATGTTTAATGAGATAATTTAAGAGTTTATTTAAAACAAAAAGATGTATGTATGTATAGGGTGTCCAAAAGTGAAAAAATCATTGAAGTGATTTTCACACTTGAATGATGCCTTAAGAGTAATATATGATGTAAAAGATTTGGGGAGATGGTATATCGGCAGCGATCAGTAAAGAGGGATTTTGGTAGGTGAAATTAGAAGCCCTATTTCAGTTAGGTTGGTATCATTTCAAATACATATCATTGGATAAAATATCTTGTGGAAATTTTTTTTTAATTAAAGGAGCACTTCATGATCCACAACCTCTTCCCCCGACTTACCTCGAAGAACTTGAAATTTTTATATCATCTGAACCTGTAGCCTTAGTAATCCATGTGTACCTAATCTTATGTGCAAATTTGGTTTTATCCGTAAGAAATTGCAATTTTGAATTTTTTTCTGTCCGTAAATGGACAGAAATTACAGCACAGTGGCCTATGGGACTGTGGGCAACAAGCAAACACAAAACCGCAAAATCGGAATCAACTCAAATTTTGTGAATAAGCTTTTTTTCAAGGTTGTCTAGTGAACAATAAATAAAACAGAAGGTGCTGAAGTCACAAAATGCACCTTTAAAATATGAAGACTACACAAATTTATTAAAACTCACACACAAAAATTAAATCATGTAACATTCAGAAATTCATTTTTCCCCTTCAAAAATGTTATCAATACCAGTCTGAGTGGACAAGATAAAGATAAAAATTCTGAAATATTGCTATGTACCATCTCCTCAAATCCGTAGTTCTTGTGTCTCCTGCTTTACCAGGAAGACACGTAAGGATGGCTTTTTTTAGCAAGATCAGCGAAGTGCTGTGGTATTCTCATGTAGAAATATGTGAAGCACTTCATTTTACATATATCAATACTGGACAGTGACTAGCAGAGGGCAGTATTTTGACAATGAGATTGTGTAGGCTGTAGCACTGTGGGCTGTTCTATTAGAAATGCACACCTACTCTGTAGAAGATTTAGATGAAGTTGTCTACAGGGGAGTATGAATTTCAAATGGAATATCCTTGGATAACTTCATTTACAAATGTTACACCCACCCCCACCTACCCTTGGGCAAATGAATCATGAAAGCATCCTGTCCTTCAGAGGGGACATTAAGCTGTCGGTCCCATGTACAGAGAGTCACAACTGTACACGCACATCGCAGTCAGTGTCAAATAAGAGTAGGGTGTAAACCCCTGACTGTTCCCATCCGCCCCAGTCTCAAAAGCGGGCCATGTTAGGAGCGTCCGTATCATGGATCCATGCGACCCCGGTTCAGCTTACGTAGTTGAATAAATCCTGGCATCACCAAAAGCCATTAATGACTTGTGGACACGCTAAGAAGAAGAACCTACCCTATGGAAGATATTGGTAGAGTCTTTTACAGGGATGGTATGGAGTTAAATTGGAACAACCCATTTTGCAGGGGTGGGTGCAACATGTTAAATGAACATGCTGTAAACAGAAATGTGCTGGACAATCTTTTTCCCATGAAGAATGCGGCCTTGTGATAGCCACTATCTTGGATAAGTTGTACCCATTTCATTTTCCAACAGAAACAAAAAAAACAGCGGCCAATTGGAGGGGAAAAAGTTAGGTAGTAATATTTATGCAGAAAGTGCTTAAAAGGTGTTAACAATCAATTCATAATTCATCAGACAACTACAACAAAGCTACAAAAAGGTAAGAGTACTTAAATTTAGTGGTCCCCCCTCCCCGAACACCTGGTGTAATTTTAAATGTGGCAACAAATTATGTTGCAAATTTTATACATGTATAGAGTGTCATTATTTAATGGGGAAATCTGTTTGGAACCTCAATTCGACAATCACCAGACTAGCAATAATAATATCATTTTTGGTTTTACAGTTTCTCTGAAATCATAAATACTACTATTTTCAAAAAAATTTGCTTCTGTTATAGAAAATGGGTACAACTTCAGAATTATTGCACATAGATTTAAAATGTGGAAAGGCAAGAGAACCTGTACCGTGTAAGATTTTCTCTGCAGTCTTATTACAATTGGTTGAACAGGAGATGTTAACATACTGTAAAGTATTTCATGAAATCAATGTATAGAGTGCCCACATGGACATATACTGTATAAGTGGATATTTCCGCATACAGATATTTTGCGATGTTTACAGTTTTGCCGCATGCTCGAGAATTTAATTTACGGTATTGACATCAATACAATACAATCTATTGGAAAAAGTTATTTTCGCGAGTTTTATTTTCACATTTTTATGTTCACTCGCGAAATTTGCGAAAATAAAAACCTCGCGAAAATTTCCACTTATCAGTTTGACTTAAACTGTGAGCACAGCTTTGAAGTCTGAGATCATTCAGTATTGTGTGACTAATGCATAAAGCAAGCAGTCATGATGTTGTTGTGTTAATACCCAATAACTCAAAATACAGGTGGGATTTCAGTGTTGTTATTTTTTTTCATAGAAGTGTCATAATGTTAACTTTATCATTGCAATCCACTGAAGAGCAGTAATATCCTTATCATCAATATATTTTGATTGATTAGTTTAACTTTGATTAATACTTTGAAGGGATATGGTTATACTATGATGTTTAAACCACCTGTGGTTCTTAAACTCCTTGAAAACTTTTTATCCCTAAGTAACTGACATGTGTCTAGTACATCAGTACAGTACCTTACAGTAATATGCCATTGCAATGCATGTGGAGTGATTCAAAACACCCAGGGTGTGAATAATGTCATTTTATGGACCCTTTTCATTCTTTTTGAACTAACATCACCATAAGTGGACCTTTTGCAAATTGTCCTAACTTTGTTGGCCTTTTTATTTTAAAATTTGGCTAAATTTTGTATAGGGCCTGTAATCGCGTGCTTGTGGCTAGGTCACTATGTAGTGGGTGTGTTTTCTCGACTGGACGTCTTGTCTATCTTTCTACCGTTAACAAAATCTCATGCTTGCAATCAGGTCACCCATTTTCAACAAACTTGACCTCCAAGATTTGGTGTAATTGCATTATCACCCTTAATGCTTATTTTGTTAACAGAAAAAATGGCAATGATATAGAGTACAGGGAGTAAGTTTTCAGCAGGGGGGTAGGACAATGCCAACCTAACCGCACAGAACGGCAAATGACCTTCAGGCCGTAACCCGAGTGCTAGTCTTATTCCAAGACTTAACGGTAGGAGGGTGCACTTATGCTCTTACGCATATCGACAGTCACACACAGCCTTGACTTAAGGCTAGGCCTGGTCCGAATATTTAATCTAAATGACCGTTATTGGAAAATTTACCAATCTATTTTACAGCGGGGTTTATCCACTAACGCCCTGACGGATTTTGAAGTCAATAATTTTTTCTTAATCATCATAATTCCTAAGATGTATTGAAGGAAGGTTTAAAAGGTGATTTTGCAATGTCACATGGGACCGAGGCTGCCGTGAGAATACATGTAAGATTCCCGAAATGACTGTTTGGGAAATCCCCAATGCCCAAATCAAGTCCGATCGTGTCCGCCCCCCTGGTTTTTCCAGGCTATAGCCTGAATTCAGGCCTTCAGTTACTCAAAATTTGTTGCAATTTTATTATGTTCATTTCAGCCCTTTTTGGAGGCTTTTAGCCTAAATTCATCACGAACACACTTTTACCGGCCGTTCAGGCTTTCTCTTCAGGCCTCTCTTACATCCTGTAGAGTAGGTGTGAAGGGTAAAATATCATTATGCCCAAGATTTATATCAAGAAAGAAATTATCCATCCATGTTTGAAAGGAACGAACTTGCAGTAGTACATGTGGGCTTCAGTAAGCCAATCAGACCTCACCTAGGGAGCTGTGATAATTAACTACCGTATCCCTCAAAGTAATTTCTCATATTAACCTTTAAGCAGAAAAGAAGAAGTCGCTTGTTTTTGATTGTATATAAATCTAGCATTTTGTGTCAATGGTGTTCAACCACAAACGCTATCAAGTATTATGCTTGTATTTTATTGATAAGTACACCAAGTTGTGTCCTCCTCTGTACTATTTCTATATAACAACGTGCCATAGAGATGATGTCCAACTTAATATGGTGGAGTTGATATGTCAATACTTTAAGTTTCGGTGAACACTCCCCTGTGAAATTGATGTCATGATGCCATTATACAATATGCATATGTACCACAATTTCTGGAAAGCAATCATGTAGTCTGTATGTGATTGCCATTTTTTTTTCATTAAAACCTTTTAGCAGTGCTAATTACGCCAACAGTGCTGTGTTGTAAGTAACTTCTACTTAGGCATTGCTTTCACATCATAGTGGTTCAGAACTGCTTAAGCAAATACATTGCATGCGTGGCTGGGATACACAAGTTACTTAGTTAATTCACTGAAGCTTACCCAGACTCTTTCATACTGTCATCATTTTTGGCAGGGGATACTTGTTGGTGAACTGGTGATTCCAACTCATTCTCATCATTGTAGTAGAGAATTGTCTGCCATGTAACTGCCATAGACTGTGATCTGAAATCAAGTTGAATCTCAACTAATTTCTGATACGACCTAATATATTGACATTTGAAGCAAGTTTGCTAGCCTTGATTTGTCAGCATTGAGATTGCATTGTCGAACCACATCTGAGCCTATCCTTTCTTTTTTGTCATAAGACATTGGCCAACCGCAGCTGCTCTGTTTTAAATGCTGACTGTTCAAGTGATGTCAACTGATATAGCCGCACTTCAGAATAATCCGCTGTTAAAAGTATACATTTCAGATTCATCGTATAGCATTGGAGCTCACATCAGTGGCATAATTGTGGTCTGTTTGTTTTACCAAATGCTGCACTCAAGCAGACCAAAATTATAGTCCAATCTTTAACATGGTCCTCATGTCATTGTTGTGTCCTTAAAAAAAACGTCAATTTAGAATGTTGCCTTAGACATGTTCTTAATGCAAGATTACTAACATATGGGTAGTGTAATGAGCCGCTTTGTAAGTGACTATAGTACATGAGTAATGATTTGAGCTCTTTGTAAATGACTATGTACCAATTTTTTAGCCGGTACCGTGGTCTATCCAAAAGAGAATGACCTCAGGTTTCTTGTCCAACTACCACAGACTTGCATTACTGAGTGGGTAGCCTACACTCATATGCAGCGGATAGCTATGATATTTATGGAGCTATCCATTACAATGATCTCACATGTCTTTGGTTAATTACCAGACTTGCCTTCTTGGGTATGCAGTCATTACAGTGGATAGTTTTTATTGAATATCTTAGATCACCACTCCGAGGAAGCTTGTGCATTTTTCAGGCTATCCAACATGACGTTACCACCTACTCTGAGACAGCATAGAGTATAATTTGATTTGAAAACATACATCAGTATGATGTGCGTATATGTCCTTACACACTCTGGTGCCAAGCATCAAATGAATATGTAGTTCGGGTCCTCGTGTACAGTCCAACTCAATCAGCCTGGCAACAGTGAACCTGTCCAACAAGTAACATATCAGGCATATTCTTTCATCCGTGCATTTCATGAGCCTCACCAAAAGTCTTGAAACACAAGTGTGTAAGTTTTCCAAAAAATCTTGCAGACAGTATAAATGGGGGGTATGGCGAGTCCCTGTTTAGTATGTTGAATCTTTGCATTATTTCTTCCAATAAACTTTAAGATCCATTTTCAGAAATTCTATGAATCCAGAAATGCAGTTTCAGACAGTGTAGAAATCTGCAATGAGGTGGCTAATGTATCAATTGGTTAGTTGAACCTTCCAAGCTGTAATTTTCCCATAACAAATTTGAAATTATTTTTGAAATAAGCATTAACAACGAAATCATAAATGGTGTACAGTGTACATATTGGATCCCAGGGGGTGGGGTGGGGTCTCATTGGAAAAGGTAGCATATGTGCCGCCGATATGGGTCCATTTTCACCCCTTACTATAACACTGGTGTGTTTTTCCCACCATGCCACTGTTGATGGGTCTTTTTTTTGAGGTCATTGCTCCTATATAATGGGTCCATTTTTGTCGTCCCTGCCCTAAGGCAGGAAGACACATGGGATCACTTTTGCCACTGTTTTAGTCGTCTGTGTTGTAGTCTGTTGTTTGTCTGTTTGGGAAAAAGGGTTTAACATTTGCATGTAATATCCACAACTTTGATGATTAAACCAACTTGGATCACATGTGGCAACATGGGCATCCCCCACTTGTTGATGGTCAAAGGTCACATGCCCATGTCAAAGGTCAGTGACGTGTCAAGTTGTAAAATAGGCTAAAATGTAACAATTGACCTCATATGAAAAGTTGAAGTTTCAAATTGGAACCCACTTGAATCACATATGTGCAACTGGGATCCCTCTTTGTTGTGAGGTCAAAGGGCACATGCCAAGTCAAGGTCATGTGAGATCAAGTTGTAAAATGGAGGCTGAAAGGTCATTGACCTCATATGAAAAGTTGAAGTTCAAAAATTGGAACCAAACTTGAATCATAGTTTCAACATGGGATCCCTCATTGTTTGTTGATGTCAATGGTCACATATCAGGTCAAAGGTCATGTTAGGCCTATCATTCACGAACCAGCGACGGCAGAGGCGACACAAGCGGCCTAGGACCGATGTATTTTTCAATTATCTTCATAACTTGTTTCCTTGTAGGTATTAACTCCGTATTTTTTCATATTTGTCCCCACCGACTATAAAACACCCCTTTTTTTTAAAGAGAATGAAATGGATAGACCAACTTGGCATCAATATATAATCACTGTCACTCTGAATCGCGTCTTTTGTCAAAATAAGCCCCATTCGACGGATGCACATAAAGCGCGATCGCTTGAGTGACGCGTGTTGTGTGCATTTCCTTCTTTGGTAACCCTTTGTTGTTATCATACCCGTGGTGGATATAGGTAGTTTATTATCCTCTAACCATGGCTAAGAAAAGAAACGTACCTTCTAAACCTAAGGGAGTTAAAAGGAAATATCCTGTAGATCAGGGGAAGTCCTTTGTCTCACCGAAAAGGAGAGCTTCAGGTAGGAGATATGATAAGAATCTCAAGAATTCAAGTATATTCCACACGGTTTTCCAAACCACCTGAGTTAGACCGAACGTGAAGTGGGGGGCCATCCAAGCGTGCAGAAGTTTACGCGAAGGCGACACCCGGCCGTTCCTGGCATGTGACTCACGCGTGGCCGTCCCATCTCTATCTAACTTCAGAACCTCCCTTGTCGTAGATGTAGCGTCCGATAACATCTCGATACGCGAGATCGGGAATTTGCCTAAAAATAGTGTAACTGTCGAGCGAGCGTGTGCCGTATCGGCCCACGACATCGCCTACTATTTTTCCGGCTGTGCAGCAATCATCCAGAGCGCCGTATGGACGAGCGATTGACCAAGTTTCGCCGCCCGGTAAGTTGGTGTTAATGTTGGCCGTGTAAGTTTACACGAGCAGATTTTAGATGCAAGTCATGATCATGGTGTTCAGAAATCCAAATCTGAAGATTCGAGTAATATGTACAGGCCCGGTATTACCTAAGCTTCCGTGCTTTGCATGATGATATAAAGCTTTTTCTGGCAGTTTAAAGATGATAACATAGGGTAATACCCAGTACCAAGGGGTGATACTGGCAGAAAAGCGTTTGTACCAAGGAAGCAGTTAACAATAAATCAAGAGAGAAAGTTTGGGATGGAGGTTACAAGACAGATATAGAGGGCCTCCAGGGGAAACATTAGAGGGGATCTTTCACCAAAAAAATAGCCACTGCTTAATAGATGTAAAAGTGTAGCAAGGATGAGAACCTCACAGAACATAAAGTATTACGTGGAGGAAACAAGATAAAGTTATGATGTCGAATCGTGACAGCAACTCAACAGTAAATAACGCTGCACATTCACGACAAAATCACATCATCCTACGCACGCTCGGCCTCATTGGACCAAATGTAGTGTTGTAAATTACAACTGGTCTGACAGTGCACCGGCGAGCTGACCGCCATTCAGTTTGTCTGAGTCCCTTTCCGCTTTGTTCGGACTTGTCCAGGGGACTACACAGCAATGCCTAACAGCATCCACATGTGAGTCATAGCACCGCAGGGAGACTCATTAAGACCATCGGTGTCGCTGAGAAGTACAGATGTTTGTTTAATAAGGACGTACCAGTAACTGAATACTTAACTGGGAAGAAGCGGAGAAGTCCATCAAGGAAAATGAAGTCCGTGACGGATCTCAGATTGCGCAAATCTCCTTTCGAGATTAAGGACGTAAACAAACAGGATACAATCAGGTGCCCGAAAGGATATGATTCTTGAACCCAAGAGATCGTTCAATAAGAGCTCATCAAAAGGCAGGGCATCCATTGGTTGCGCAATAGCTCTGACAAGGGCTCAACAAAACTCTCCTCAGGGGTCGCAGTTACACCCCTTGGTACAAGAAATAAAGTCAACAAATAAGGTAACAAGTTCAGCAGGATCGCTGAACATGCAGTAACAGTGGCAGGGGTCACCACGATCAGTTTATTTGGAAACAATCCAAGGTAATCACCTGGAGTTTTTCGCACATAAACCCGCAAAATCAAAAAGTGGCACCATTACGGTGCGAGTTGGAAGGGATTCCTGCCAACAAAAGATATGCACGAAGAGATAGACAAACTTCTGTCAAAGGTTGCGTTTCAGTTCGCCACGCCATGTCAAGGCCAGTTTATTTCGCGCCTATTTTTAGTTCCAAAGAGACGGAGATCTTCGACCTGTAATAAATCTTCGCCCATTGACAAATTCTTTCATTGTACAAAAGCATTTCAAGACTGGGAAAAACTTGGCATAAGGCGATTCATTGATACTGAAGGGCGAGTTCATGTGCCATTGATTGAAAAGATGCTTATTTTTCGATACCGATCCACAAGCACATCGGAAATTTCTTCGATTTATTTGGAAAAGCCAATTTCTGCCATATTTCCGCTCTACCCTTTGGTCTTACAAGTGCGCCGCGAATTTTCACAAAAGTTATTAAAGCCGTCCATTGCGCACCATGAAGAAAGTGGATACGATGCCTAATTTATATAGACGAATTTACTAATAGTAGCGTCCTCGGCAGCGGAATGCGACGAACAAGCTAGGATTCGCAGTGGGAGTTTTCTTTCGAAAAAACCCCTTTCCCGGATTTCTTGTATATGGAAAAGTCATGTTTAGTTCCGAAAACTCGGACAGAGGTTCTCAGTTTTCTGTTAGATTCAAGGAGGATGGAAATCTTCTTACCGCAAACCAAGTACAAGCGTCCAGTATCAGAAGCACAGTAGGCTTGATGATATCAACCAAATTGGGCCGTTATGCCGCATCCATTTATTTGTCGTTTTCTACAACAGTAATTTTAATCGTGCTCTCCAGAACTCGGAGAAAGATTACAAACGATTTCATGGAGATAAGCCTACAGCTCACCAGGAGCTTCAGTTATGGCATCAAAATTTTAAACACTTAGGAACGGCAAGGCAATGATGCTGCCTTCTCAGCCAAATCTAATCAATTCAACAGATGCCTCCCATGAAGGATGGGGAGCTGTATGTCTAACAACAGGCCAGAAGACCAATGACTTTTGGTCGAAAAGGAAAGCAAATACACTAAATTGTCCTAGCGCCTCATGCCTGTTTGGGGTTTGCAGTGGAGTCACTGGTCAACACTTTTCCCGGCGTAACCTTGCATCTTCAAATGGCAATTCACAGTTGTCATAATGTGAACAGCAGGGCGGGAGGTACTCGATCGTGCCAGATGATTGCCATAGCCAATAAATTTGGGAATGGGCATTCGCCATCAGATTCCAATTATCTGCCGAGTATCTCCCGGGTATTCAAAATGTAACAGCAGACAGTCCTGTCCTGGTCGCGAGTCCCATTACAAACTCGAGTGGTCCCACTAAATCAAGAATTTTCAGTGAGCTCGCTCGCAAGCTAAAGTTAGTCCCTCAAGTGGACCTTTTCGCATCAGGCTCAAATGCCCAATTCCACAGTTCGTTTCTTGGAACCCGACACTCCTGGCATGGAAGGTCGACGCTTTCTCCTTCGTGGGAAAATATAGTGGGCATACACGTTCCCACCATTTTGTCTAATATCGATTTATTGCAGAGTGCCACACCACAAGGTTGCAAGAATGTTATTAATCGCTCCAGTATGGCAAATGCAACCTTGGTTTCCGAGTCTACTAAAGCATGCTAATTCCAACAGTCCCATTCTACTTACAAAAAGTCGCAATCTTCTTCAACTTCATCACTCAGGAGAAAAGCATCCTCTGCAGTCAATGAGACCTGGCAGGTTTGGCATGTGTCAGCCGACATTTATCAGATCAAGGAATTCCTGGCGAGCAGCCGAGCTTATTCTCGCCTCAATGAGATCATGTACAAGAACAACAATACCTCTGAGCTGGAACCAATGGGTTCGCTGGTGTAACAAGCAAAACGTAATCTGCTTTCAGATCTTCGGGGGCAATTTCACAATGTCTGCTTCTTTATTCAAGGAGGGTTGTCATATTCCACCATAAATACTTACCGCTCGGCCATTTCAATGACTCCATCTGCCTATTGGGACGGTGTAAACCTGTCGGTAGGTTTCACTATTTGATTAAACAACGGCTCATGAAAGGAATTTTCAAACAAACGTCCGCCAGTTCCCCCCTCCTCGTTACATTGTTTACTGGCCTTTGGAGAAAGTCTACGTTATATAAGATAATGCCTGGTTATAACGAGATTTCTTTAAAGCTCCCTAAACTTGGAACTACTGCAATGTTATGTGGCATTAGTTTTCGGCAGTCACCGAAGTGATGCAATTGCTGCATTTATCTACTGATTTAATGTCTACATTGGAATATGGAAGGATTACCATTTCTTTAGTATCAAAACCAAAAATTGCACTCGCCCAGGCCGCGGATTAAGCAAATGATTTGCCAATATATATAAAGATCAGACGGTCTGTGTGGGTACGTTGTGTGGATAAATATTTACAGGCTACCAACATTATTGGGTTGACAAACCGGCTAATTCATATGTTAAACCTCATCGTGGGTGTCACAAGAGCCACTATAGCAAGATGGATTAAATTTGGATATGTCCAAGAGCGTAATAGATGTTCATTTTCCACCCACAATCTACCAGACTCCGCGTCAACTCCGCTGCTTTCAGCAAGGAGTGTCAGTACCGATTTTTGAAAAAGGCTGATTGGTCTAATGCTAGTGTGTGTTCATCCATCTTTTCTTCTACAATTCTACAACCGGCCGAAAGTGCATAAAAAGATTTTTCTCAGCCATCCTTTCTATGAAAATAGGTTGAGCTTTGAAAAATCTAACGGATTTATACCTTATCTACAAAAGGAACACTTTTGCAGATAATTGTTATTATATACAAAGGTAGACTTCCTCATGATATTTTAATATCTTGTAGAACTTGTTCCGAAGTAGATAAGTGCCCACCACTAAGGTTTTTGGTGTGATATTGTTTCTGGTCATTTTTTTTTGTTTTACCCACCCTGGTCAGTTATGGCCTGAAGGATTTGAGGGTCTTAATTTTGACCAGACAGTGATTCAGAGTGCAGCAGTGGGATTATATATGATGCCAAGTTGGTCTATTCCATTTTCATTCTCTTTAAAAAAAAAGGGGTGTTTTAAAAAATAAAAGTTTTTTCCCCCCCCCCCCCGGAGGGGCCCAATATACGACAAATACGGATTTAATACCTTATCTATTCGGAACAATTTCTACAAGATATTAAATCATCTGCAGGTAAGTCTACCTTTGTATATTAACAATTTTTGGTCGCCAAGTTAATATGAAAATGGTCAATTTGTCTGAATTTTCAGTACATCACAAAGAAAATTGGTTGAATTTTTTTTCCAATTTCTTCGGAAAAGGTACTATGAAAATGGGCCGATTTTGCTAAGATTACTATGAAAATGGTGCGAATTTCAAAGCCACATAAAATGGGGTCCAAAATTTCTGAACCACTATAGAAATGGTCCATATTTTTGAACAATTGGTCACTAATAAACATGGGTCGATTTTTTACCTCGGCGGACCCCCACCCGTACCCAATTTTGGTCGAGTACCCCCTCCCCGGGTGTTGGATTTCTGTTATAATATCCCGTGATCCCGCGTGTTGATTACACATATATTAACCTCAGAATTAAAACGTACCAGTTAGCAGTTACTAGTTTGAGTATAAAACTGTGTTTCCAGTGATGCCCAAAGGATGGGTCACCCATTAAGAAAATACATTGAGCATCCAGCATGCCACCTATCAATAAAGCTAAACAAACATAGCAAAAAAACCTATGTAAGGTGCTTTTAAAGACTACATAATTGTGACAAAGTATTCATAGACATGACAAAGGTTATATTCATAAATCTATACAAGTATTCATAAAATATGAAAGATATAAACAAATCTGTATTAATGTAGTGTTTCAATTTTTTAATCATTGAACGTTCCATATTATTATATATTAGCTATATATATAATTATTTCAAAGTCCCCAGACCTTTCCTCAGACTGACGTCCAAAATGTATGACAATGTTAATGTTAGTGCTATATTCATGAAAATGCAGTGTTATTCAAGTGTAAAGATTATGGTGTACTATCACTTCATTTGTCTACTTTAAAACAGTAATCCTTGCTTTAACAATAAACCACACCCTAACAAATAAACTCACCCAAAACCTGACCCTGACAGGCACCAACGAGGTACGAGTGATATGCATCACCCATGCACGCTCGCGGTTTTAGTGCGGCCTCCTTTAACTATGCGCACATTTTGTGGCTTGAAAATTACAAGCCAAATCAAAATACTCGGACTGGTAAAAAAATTTTTACAGCAAACGGTTTTCGCACAGATTATGACAGAAAAATGACCGTATGATACAAAAACACCAGAAATATATATCGGCTATTTATTTTATCTATCTCCTCGTACATTGTTGGTGCATTGTGGATAGAAGTTTCGGTAAAAATGATTTCCGGTAGAACCCAGAATGCACGTCTTGCACAAGATTAACACCCCGATACCACATGGATTTTAGGGAAAAATACTGAAAAATATTGAGACATCATCTCTTAAATTTTATCTCTTCAGCACAAAATGTCAACAGGTAGGAAATTATGATTACAATTAATCATCCTAATTCAATCTTATGGTACATGTACCTTGGTCTAGCAATAAGTAACATATAGTATACTTGAGCTTTGTGCCTGTGCCTATTATACAGCGTGACGTGACCCCCAAAATACAACTTATGATGATATATTTTTTAGGGTGTCACCGTATATGAGAAGATTATTGTGATTGCTTGGACGCCAAAAAAATGAACTGGTGTATTACAAGGTGCTCGATGTATTTTCTTGACTATAAGGATGTTTGTGGAGCTTGGCAGGATATAGCTATCAAAATGGGTATTTCGTGGTCCATAACCTTGTCTCCTGACTTAAAGGCACTATCAGTGATTTGCTCGATCAGAAAATCGGGGGGGGGGGGGAATCAAAAATCGGATTTTTGCATGTCTGTAACAAGGGTATGCATCCTAACATACCCTGCAAGTGATAAGACCATAAGCAACCTAATAAGGACAAAATCAAATATTTTAGTCATTACTATCCGTACGGACACTTACTACAACACGTAATTGAATGGAGATTTGTATTGTTGAATATTGCTGTTTCTTCCTTTTCTTTCAATTTTTCAGTTGGGAAAAAATAACTCATGAGATTTCTACAGACTTGTCCTTCACTTTAAAGTTTTCATACAAATTTCAAATATTTTGACTCTTTTGAGTGAATCACTGATAGTGTCTTTAACTAAATAAACTTGATTTTTTTTGTATCTGAACTCTGACCCTAATTAGTGTTTTAGGTCTGCCTATTAATTGCATGCAGAATTGGTCATCTCTGCAAGAGGAATGGACAGAAAATAACACCACAATGGCTTGCAGGGCACTGTGATGCAATGCAAACCTTTGCCCTTAACACAAAAACATAGCATCAGAATCACCTATGCATGACATTTTGGAAATTAGCTTTGTTCCAAAATATCTGTTGAACGTTCGATAAACATTAAACAAAATCAAGGGAGTTAGGATCATGAAATGTACCTTTAAGGAGTAATCAAGAAGATCTTTTTTTCACCTCAAGACTAAAACAATTATTTAGTTGATTATTTATATTTATGGACTGGTATCACATACTAATATGTGGATTTCCTTCAGTGCAGCTGGTTACAGTTTTCTCTAGTCATCTACAACAATATCTCTGCTTCAGAAAAGATGTTTAAATTCCATGTGCTTCATGTTCACAAAGAAGTACCCATGTTGTATGACTGTAGAGATTAAGTACATGTACTTACAAAGTGAAGGTTGTGCATTTCATTTTCTAAACCTGAAAGAAGATAATTCCATACAGGAGCTGAGTATTAACTACACCCAAATACATCTTTGTTTCTTTCAATTGACTCTAATATTCTAAGCAGCTAGTAATAGTCACAACATTGTTCTGTTTTATTATCTTAATAAGAGTCATGTAATTACTACTATGTGCAATCATGTAAGCTATTACTAACCAAATTTGTTGAGCAATGCAGCCATGTATGTGTGTTTGTTCATATGCCTAGCTGCAATATGTATAATTGTCAATAAAAAAGATTATCATTCAACATGACATTGTGATTATATCTTTTTTGATTAAAAGGGGCTTGTTCGAGTTATGTCTATCATGTTGCCTACTTGATAGATAGCCCTGGCACTTGCATACACTCACCACTAGGCAGAGAAATAGAGAGCGGTCCTGTGGTCTCCCCTCTTATTAAAGAGACATGAGGAGATTTCCAGAAAGAAGCGCCCCAATTTTTCTCGAACCTAGGTTTTTACATATTTGGAATGCGTACCAATGTATTAGATCACACCTGAAGTGAATAAGCCAAATACGCCATCTTTATGTAATAAGTGATGATTTATTAGTAGTTTCTGTCGTGCACGACAGAAAGTCAAGGCATGGCTTTCTATGGGGAATGATTACGATAGCAGGCAAGTTCAAAACAAGGTTTGCGGTTTTCTTTTGCACCTGTTTGTCCAATAAACCTTCCAAACATTCTCGGTAGGTGGTCTACAACCGATCCAGTGAAATTTGAGAGAAATTCATATCCTAAAAAAAATCTGCTTGCCAGTAAGTAAAGCCAATCTCTACACCACCAAACACTGTTCTTCCATATCATAAATTCTCAAGTATTCCCAAGCATATCATGACTAGTAGCCAGCACAGGCCTTTTGTAAGGTCTGCATTGACTATGTGGAGGGTTTTTCTAATGCAAAATTTAATATCATTGCTGACATGCGTAACAATCTCCAATGCGATGTCCTATGTCTACAGGAAACCCACAGAGAACTGGTAGTCATTGCCCAACCATACCAGGAATGGTCCTTACCAGAGAGAGACCACATCAACAGTATGGAAGTACTATGTTTGTGAAAACAGGCACCATTGTATAAGCAACCTCAATGTCTGCTGATAACAACATCAAAGTCCTCACCATTGACCTCAGCTCTGTCATAGTTAAATCAGTCTACAAACCTCCATCAGTAGATTTCAAGCACCCTCAATTCAATCTCGGGAATTCCACCACACATCATTTCTTCATTGGCAATTTCAACCGCCATATTACTCAATGAGGCTACAATGAAACCAATGAAGACCGGTTAGACAGTCAACATTTACGTCTCTTTCACAATCCTATGCTGCAGCCATCATTTTATATTGCCCATTGGAAGAGAGGTTATATAACCCTGATTTACAAAAACATCTCTAACCTGTGTAGCATGATTGTTCTGGATCTTGTTCCATGCCAGTCGGTATCCAAGTCAATGCTGCAAAGTGCCTTTTAAGTGGTTGCTTTAACATACAGCAGATTGGCAAGGATTCACTCATGATGACCTGGACCAGAATATGAAGAATTGTCCAAAAACCCGATGTCTATGACAAATTTGCCCAAATAGTCGAACAAGACAGCTAGAGATTTGACCCAGAGGGCTGTGGGACCGAAAGTATACCCGACCTTTCCAAAGAATGTGCTAAAGAATATAAAGAGTATACCACCATGTTTGAAGCTGCCGTTCTCAGCTATAACAACTGCTAGGTGAAGTGTTGCAGAGGATCTCCCCGGAAAATATCACAACTTTGCCATACATTAATTAATCCACGGATAGACCCATACAGCAAAAAACGTGGTCTTACCTTCCGCAAATCCGAGGGATCCACAGAACCTTCACAGCAGCCAAATGTTACACCCGTCCAAGTTGCCCAAGAGAGGTACAGTGGAACCGGATTGCTAAACATGGAAAAACAGTAGTCCTTGATGACAGTCTCAAATGATCGATGGCTTACTTAGCTCAAGAATGGAGTACCCAAGGGAGAGTGCTCTCACCTCTCCTGATCAACATACCAAGACCAACCTAGGAGAGCAGGAACCGTCGTTTATCTATGCAAACGAGTAGAATTAAGTGCGCACAAGATGTAGATTTCACAGTTGTCGAAGAAAGACCCTCCAAAACTTTGGATGAAAACCACCTACGTGGAATTATGAGGAAAACCACCTCAGCGAATCCCTCCAGAACACAGGTGCGCTTCCATCTTCGCAACCATGAAGCCATGTGATGTCTATGGCATCGCAAATTCTGTTGAGAATTATTATGCAAATTTTTACATGGAATTGCGTAGACAATGCTATTTATCCCCAATGTGGCAGTTTGAAAGATGCCCCTATGAAAAGCCGTACCATGTCTTGCTTCTTCATTACAACAAATAATGAACATTTGCAAAACTTTTCGAATGCTATGCTGCTTCGTTTCTTGTCTTAAGCATGGCCTATTCCTGGGGCTCTCCCTGACTTGAGAAAGGACTATAAGCGTTCATCACTGTTAGTAGGATCGTATTTACATCGAGTGATCGGCGCTGTAGCATCAATAGCAGCTGTGCAGGAGGTGGTCTTTATTGAGAACTTCTTGAAAGTTTCATTCAATCTTTGATTCTCATCTTAACAGTTTTTTTTGGCCTACACTGCTTGTCTTTAATATCACAGACGTTGGTCTTTTCTCCACTGTCTTTGTCCTGGTTTGTATTGTGGCTACAAATTCGATTATTTCACTCATTGCACGAAGTTTATCAAGACGCAGTGGTTTTCTTCGTTCGACCAGGTCCTATGTTTCTACGCTTATATGTTCGTTCTTAGCAGATCTATTAAAACATGTAAGGTCTTTCTTAGCTGCTTCTTAGAAGGCCTGGTAAAGCTTGGCTACCAGATTACTTGGATCATCTGATAAAGAGTCAGATTTGTTCTGTAATTGAGTTGAAACTGTCTTTGAATATAAGCTCCCACTTTTACCGCATCGTAAACCTTTCTCTTCCTTGGGCCTAGTCAGAAAATTATTTATTTTCTAATTTACCTCAGGACAAAATGAACACATGAAAAACAGATATTGGAGAAACATTAGCAGATCGGCCAGCATTGTACTCGCTCGCTGCATTTTTAATCAAGATAAACTCGTATATAAGATCGAAAAAATCATCCAAAACAAATACCAGTGTAGACAAACTGGTCTTACAGTCAATTTAATCCAAGCAGCCGTCAAGAACCGAGAATTTAAGCCATTCCATTCAGTAAGCAAAGTTTGCATCAACTTATTTCTCTGGGAGCTTATCTACCCAAATCATCAAATTTGGGCACAAAATTGCTATAAAAACCCGCTTTTTTTCCATTTTTTATTGCCAATGACTTTGAATGCAGCAGATTTGACGAGAATCCAATTGGATATATGCATTACGGGCCTTCTCCGTATTCCACCTTCCGTGCTTTGAAATGAGAACGGGGGGACGTGGCATTACAAGCAGCCGAAGCGCCGCCTGACCTTAAACTATGAAGCCCGTAGACTGTAACATCAGGAACAAAAGTTCAGAGATTCCCAAAAACAATCTCAAGTGTACGGGGTGTGGCGTAGAGGGTGGTTAGACGGACGAGGACCACGAAAACAAGTCGCCTAAATCAAACGGGAGGGAAGAATCAGCCGGCTCCCAAAGCAGCAAAGTAGCGCTCAGCCACCCGCAAACGACAAGTGGCTTTAAATGTCCTGCAATGGCGACGTCGGCACCTTGCACTAAAACTGATATTCTTGGGACTTAGCAATGAATTTTTAGGCGATCATGAGAAAATTTGCAATCTTTTCGTGCGTACTAATGATGTAATCGAAACGAAGAAATCCAGCTAAGAAATAAAGCAACGAAAAAGAATTCGAAAATTGATAAATGTAGCCTGCGGATGACCATGAAATAAAGTAAAATTTTTAATATGTCAGGCGTAATGGGTTCCTTTCTCATGGTTGGGGACGAGATCAGTACGCCTAAAGCCCTGCCAAGCTGTCTTCACCAAGGGACTATCGGATGGGGATGGAAGCCGGCATTACTATGAACCTTGGCGGCACCGCCGCTCAGTGATTCAGGCAACGGTTTTTGAACCGGATGTAGCAAGGTCTGATATGTATAGCGAGAAATGTAATGGGTTAGCGAGGAAAACAGGAACACCGGTCTTTGAAAGGACGCCCACTTCACCACTTGCTCCACAAAGATTGGTACTTTTTAGTAGTGGAAGACGCTTTGGCGGACATCCGAGGTGGGAAGATCAATGGCTGCCAACTTGCGCAAACTTAGGTCCTGGAGGGGATCGGTCAATTTAGTTCCATTTCGTCTGTTTGGATAAAAAAGAAAAAACAACCAGCACAACGTTCCTGCACAACGGTCGCACAAAAAAAAGAATGCCACCAAAAAGGTGACTGCTTTCAATCGGTCCATGTATAACACACTGATCTAGCGCGATAAAAAGCGCAAATAGGAGCTATGAAAAAACACTCAAATAGGCGGCGGGAGGGTGGGTGCGAGCCACTGAAGCCAAACCGAGAATGAGAAGGAAAAGGGTTGGTGGCGAGCATGTAACACTGTACGAAAGTGCTCATCGAGCGTGACATATCGTACAATAACCTTGAGTTTGTTTCTTTGGTGGATCTGATAATGGTGTTCGTTGCCTTCTCCTTCTTCGGTTTATTTTGCTTGTCTTACGTCGTTTGACTAAAATGTCAAGTGTCAGCCAAGCTGGTATTGGAGCAGTGTACCTCCAATTACCACATTGTTGAATCAACAAAATGGTTTGTTCCACAGAGCTCTATGATGTTGTTTTTTTTTTCTTCAATCTACATCGATTGTGTAACCACGTCGATGAAGTTGAGTTGATTGATATTCTAAATCGATTTGGGCATAGAATCTGTAAGGCATGAAAGGCAACTGATTACGACTTGCTCCATTGGCACGGAAGCTAGGGCCAGCCCCAAGGAGAAGCTCGGTTTTATTTTTTTGGCCCTCCTTTGCTGCCTTCTGTTTGGATAAGATGGTGGAATGTTACCACATTGAGCGAGCCGTGTTTTTCCCCGCCAGAAGACTGGATAGGAATACTTGGTATGGTATGTCATCAAGACGATCTTGGCAGTCCTTTCGGCTCCAATACAAGAAAATGCAACCCAATTAGAAAAACAGTTGTGGCTCACGTCAAAGTTTTAAAAAATTAAATAAATTCGGACAGTGACGTCAATCGCTCCTCAATCGGGGGGGGACATGATATGATATTGTGTTATTGTAAATGTGTACTCGCCTACCCCCACCCCACCCACCACCCTCGGTGTAACAAAATTCTGGTATACCCGGGGAAAAGCTGGGGTCACAAAAATTTGTAAATTGACCGGATGTTGTGACACCTGACTGTAGGGGTGTTGGAAAATGACAGTACATCAATTCCATCTTTTTTTGGCAGTTGTTGTCACCAAAGAGAGGAGATTTTGTTCAGAAAAATACCGAAAACCCAATCCCAAATCCGTCATTCCTTGTGGAGCTACGACTGTAGAAAATAAGCTTGATTTTGGGTGTTTGTGACCCGTAATTGTTAAAAATCTTGTGAAAATAATATGGAAAATGTTCCAATACTTCCGACTCTGAAAAACGGTGTTATGAAAGTTCAATGTACCTTGTATAACCTATGAACTGGCGCCCAAGCGCGCCCAACACGGTAATTGTACATCGCAAAACCTCAAAATTGTACTATTTTAATTCCGCCTCGTTATGTTGAAATTGTTTAACCGCTTGTGGATGTTTGATAGTCGATACCATGTCGAACTGATTCAGTCAGTTTCATCGGAAAATATGAAGTGATAAGTATACTTTAACCTAATTAATGTATACATTATAAATGAATACCTCGTTTTCGAACGGGGGGGGGGGGGGGGAGGGAGGGGGGGGGGGTGGTTTACCGCTCTCTGCTATTCTTTTCGCCCAAGAACCGGGTCAAATGAGTTAATGTAATTACCAATTGACAATTTCTCCTCCGTTTATGCCCCCCCCATTAAAAAACACGCCGGGGTATAGGAAGGGAAAGGGTGATCCCAAGTGATGGATAGGGTGTTGGCCAATCACCAGGCGTAAATCCCGGGGGGAAATATTTATTCCCCTCTTATACCCCCCCCCAAATATTTTGATGCGGGGGATGGTCAATACGATCACCCCCCCCCCCATGTTGATACCCATTCACGGGTTTTTGACCCAAATAACCTCATTTTTACCATAATAGTTTAAAAATGGTAAATTTCCGTGCCTTTGTGCGCATTTTGTTCAAATTAAATTATATTTAATGATTTAGCTTTAAATGGCAAATTTTTTAGTCGTAATGGATTCTTTTCCCAAACACCATCCCCCCCATGTCAAAAAGACATTACGCCACTGCCCCCCCCCCTTTAAGGAGGGAAATGCACCACGCCCAGTACGACACAGGAATATCACAGACAATTGGATTTTAGTGCACATAGATAGATAGCAGGTCCTCCTATTTCCTTGATACAAAATGAGTACCAAAATACTAAGAGTCATAATGACGTCTAATATCTCTAATGATAGTTTAGTGTTACAATATTAATTTTGAGCAGTATTGGCAAAAATATCAATGTTCTTCATATTGCAGTATTTTAAAACTTTATACCTTATGACGTCATAGTGACGTCATCGTGAGTTTCTACATATTTTGATACCAATGGAAAGAGTAAAGTTAATAATTTCTAAGCTATACTGTAGTACCAAATTTATAGGAATTGGATGGTCAATAAAGCAAATTCAAGGGAAGGCCAGACAGCCCTCCCGCTGAGAGGGTGATTATCGCATTATCTAAGCCGGTAAAATGGGAATTTAAAACAAAGTAGGCGGCAATGTGATCGGGTCTTTGAAACTCGTGTGTTGCGGGTCCTCTTAAATTAGGTCCATGAATTAGAATAAACTATCATGGATCAATTGCAGGTTTTAACAGATTTGAAACAGTTTGGAGAGAGTTCATCCCATAAATTATTGTACAAATCAATTTGATCAGATGAAATCATTGATCAATTCGTTAAGTGAAGACAATTCAATGACATGTTTTAAAACAATTTGAAACAAATTTAGGATTTTGGAGACGGAGAGTGTACAATATTGCACAAACTAACACTGTTCTAAAGACACTTTAATATGCTCTTGCCTTGTCTACAAAGCAAAATTTCAAAACGTTCTAACCCTGAGATTATTGAGCCTGGCCAAAGAAAAAGTATAATTATGTCTGTTGTTGTTGTAGTTTTTTCAATAAGGATTGTCTTCAAAGTTATTCCCGCTTATGACAATATAAAGTTAAAATAGTTCAATTAGAGAATAAAGTTTTTTAAAAGAGGATCTTGTTTTCACATATGTACCAGGTGATAATTGACTATTTGAATGTTACAATGTTTAAAATTAATAATCTATATGATTATCTTGAATTCACTGAATCTGATTCGCAATTACTCTTGTGAAGCAAAAAGGTCAGAAGATTTGTCACAAAATGATGGCGAACTAGAAAAAAAAAACCAGCTAACTGTGACAATGCGGGTAAATGGATCAGCCTTCAAAAATATCTGCCTCATTTCTTCCCCAAATTCATTTTTCAGCACAGTAAAATAAAAATATGCCAAACACGGCGTATTCTTGAAATAGAGATGTTGCACTAGGAGGCTCTAGGTCTAAACGGGGACAAGGAATCCATATGAAAAGGTGTGGCAAAGGGATATTGAATCAACAATATTAAAAATAATCAACAAATAGTGTTGACCAAGGTGGGGCGTTGTCGCATTTTAAGAGACCAAAGAATACAAACCTATGTGGGGGATGTCTTGAAAAAGCTTGGAGGATGACACGTTGCAAGTTGTATTGTTCATTCTCCAGATACAGTTGTGATTGGGCCGCATAATAGCTGGAGGACCACTAGCAATCCGTTTGTGCGTGTGTATGTGTGGTGTTTGTGTGTTGGTCAAAAATGGTAAGTTTGTTCATGTGGTGTTGTGTGTGTAAAAAATTGTTTTTTTTTAATTTGACTCAATTGAAAAGTTTAACTTCAATTGGACACCAAAATTTTGTCATAGGTGCACCATGCGATCCCTTCATTATGTTGATTGGATCAAAGGTCACGTGCCAGGAGTCAAAGGTCATGGGCGGCCCAAAGCTTAGATTCCTTTGAATATAGCGAGCGCGAAGCCGAGAACCGCGAAATTCTAGTTATTTTTTGTCAGAATTTATGGATTTTTTAGGGAATTTGAGCGCACCTCTAGGAGAATAGGCCCGTATCCAAAAAAAGTGTTAACAAACAGTTTAGTTACTAAACGAAGTAGTGAGGTAGATTGGGGAGAATTTTTTTTTACTACGATAAAAAAACCATCAAATTTGTAATATTATACAAAGGAAAATTTATAAACATTCTGTATAACACGAGTATATTACTGGAAAAAAACCCAAATTTTTTATAATTTTAATGAAAGTTCTATAACTTGTCCACTCACTACTTCTATAAAACAGATTGTGGAGTAAACGTTGTTAAACATCTTTTTGGAATAAACGTGTTTAGAAAACGCAATTGCGGCAATTTCCGCAATTTTCCGCGCACCGATTAAATTGGTATTTCCCCCCAACAATCTGCGCTGAAAATTTGCCGATTCCCATAATTACCAGGACTTGCAAAATGCTATTATATTCAATCTTGAGACAAAAAACAAATAATCGCCCATTCTTTACTATCTACCCTGCCATCTTACATTAGATACATCACATCATACCAATAGGTATTACGACCGTTATATATCGGAAAAACATCGGCGAATTTTCTATTTTGTGTGGTTTATTCACAATAGGCCTAATTTTTCAAAACCTAATTCTTACTGTTTGAGTAAATATGGAATATTAAAGGCGATTGGTCAAGATAAGTTCAATTCCTGATAGAGTATTTATACATGAAAGCAACAACTCTACTCCCGTATATTGAATGGAACATTCAAACATTCAGGTAAACAAAAACAAATGTTAAAAGGTAGAAAGTCCGGAGTGTTTTCACAAAATATTTTAAGAAAATTGTGAACCTACGATAACGTGTTTATTTTCTAAAATTTGTCATTTTCATGAAAAAACAAACATGGTGATTCGCCAGACGCGAAGCGGGTCAGCCACGCATTTAAGTTTTAAATCATTAAAATTCCAGTTCGGAGAAAAGACCATAACACAATGTTGGCGTAAGCCTATTTTTGTTTGTTTTGAGAAGTATAATTTTCAATATAGTACCGATCCTCTCTAAATTCATGGAGTTGCTGAGTCTTTGGTGCATGTGCTGGCCGTTGAAACGTATGGTACAAAACTGGTCGAGATGATCTTCTTCTTCTTGCGTATGAGGCAGCAGCTAAATATGTTGTAAGCGTGGTTGGGGTTTGAGAAATCTGTGTACACCGGTGGACGAAAGGTAGGGCACTCGTTGAGAATGTGATCCGCAGTCTGTGATGGAGAACCACATTGGCAGGCTGGCGATGGCCGCAGCCCCCAACGGTGCATATTGCTATTGGAGCGACCGACTCCTGTGCGAATCCGGTTTAAGGTGACCCATTTCTTGCGTGGGAGATTGCTGCCAGGTGGTAGTTCTGTCTTAGGTGTAATAGAGAGTTTATCTGGTCTTGGGGTATCTAGCCAGGCAGTAAGTATTCCATGTCTGTAAGATGTTGAATGGGGAACTGGAGAGTTTAGCAGCGTGTCAGCAGAAAGGTCGGCGAGAGCGCAGTCTCTGTCTACCGAGTTGGTGTGATTCTTTGACAGTGTTATGTAGCAGGTGCTTGTTGTCTAGCAGGGCCTTATTCACTAGTTTGTGCGTGCGGTGTTCTCTCCAAAGTACTGCAGGTGCAATGCCTGAAAGCACTGGTAGGAATTCAGATGGAGTAGGACGGAGGCAGCCAGTGATGGTTCTCATGGTCTCGTTGAGTAGTGTGTCCAGCTTCTTTGTGTGAGAGCTGTTGCACCATGCTGGGGCGGCATATTCAGCAGTGCTGTAGACCAGAGCCAAGGCAGTGGTGCGTAGGGTCGTTGGGCTGGCACCCCATGAAGATCCAGCAAGTCGGCACAGGAGGTTATTCCTCGAAGATACCTTGGCGCATACGGACTCGAGGTGCTGCCGGTAAAAGCTGCTGGTCAAGCTTCACTCCCAAGTAGGTTGCTGTAGGATTGTATGGCAGATGCACTCCATTGAGGTTGATTTGAAGCTGGCGATGAGCCTCTTAGGTGTTGAGGTGAAAGGCAGTAGCGGTTGTCTTGGCTTCGCTCAGCTTCAGTCTCCAGGTCTTGAGATATGCTGCAAGTAGGGCCATGTCTGTAGTAAGTGTGCTTTCTACTTCTGTCCAGTTGCTGTCTGAGTGGAGGAGGGCAAGATCGTCGGCGTAGCCATATTGTCTAGATGTTGTTTGAGGTAAATCGCTGATATACAAGTTGAACAGCATAGGAGCCAGTACAGATCCTTGTAGTACTCCGTTCCTCAGACGACGCAGACGACTACTCTGCCCATCACTGGTCTTGAGATTAAAGCTACGGTTTGCAAGCATGTTACATATGAATTGTACAAGGTGGCGATCCGGGATGGTCCTGAGAAGCTTGAGTGTCAGGCCCTGGTGCCACACGGTGTCGTATGCTGCAGTAAGGTCCACCAAGATGACGCCTGCTTATACGGCGCTTTTCAAAGCTTTCCTCAATATCATTTGTGAGTTTTACAATCTGATGGACAGTGCTTCGGCCACGGCGAAATCCTGCTTGTTCGTCAGGCAGATGAAGTTCGACAACGGGCTCCAGCCGGGCCAGGATCATCCTCTCAAGGAGTTTGAAGGAGACACACAGTAGTGATATTGGGCGGTAGTTCTTAGGGTTGTCGACATGCTTGTTTGGTTTGGGGAGTGCGATGATAGTAGCTCTCCTCCAGATCTTGGGTAAGGACTGGTTGGTAAGGCAACATGTGTAGAACTCCTGGAGCCAATCTAGACATCGTGGGCCGCATTGCATCAGGAAATCTGCTGGTATGTTATCAAGGCCCTGGGCCTTTCCACTCTTTAGTTGGCTGATAGCAGAGGTAAGCTCATCTAGTGAGAAGGATGTTGAAAGTGACCCGTCCACGCCGGGGGCTCGACGAAGTTTGGTGATGTCTTTTTGACAGAGCAAGTGTGATCCTTATCAATGTTCTTGAAACGACCATTTGCGAGGAGTTGCTCAGCAATTGAGTTGGCAGTCACTGGACATTTCGATGGTTTGGGAATTCTGCCGGTGAGGTAGTTTATAGTCTTCCAGGCCTTCCTGCTGGAGTGGGTGAAGTCGATTCCTTGGACCGTCTCCTCCCAGCGCTCACGGTGTTTCCTGTCCAAGTAGTTTGTCAGATCTGAAGCCTTGGATGAAGCTTCTTCCCTGGGTTCAGAATTCAGGAAATCATTGTAAAGATTTTTTTTTTTTTTTTTTTTTTTTTTTTTTTTTTTTTTTTTTTTTTTTTTTTTTTTTTTTTTTTTTTTTTTTTTTTTTTTTTTTTTTTTTTTTTTTTTTTTTTTTTTTTTTTCTTTGCTATATTAATAAAGAGTTGACACAGTGCTGTGTAAGAATTGTCCAGGTTGGAGGAGGTTGGTGTCGGGAGGTTGGGCACTTCTGAATCCACCAGGTTCTTGAACTGGTCCCAGTTTGCCTTACGGAAGTTTCACCTTTTCACTGGCTTTGTTGGTACAGGCTTAGCAAGGCTCTCCTGAGCGATCAGTGATGGTCTGTGTTGGGACTTCGGAAAGCGGACGAGAACAGTACGGTGAATGAAGATGGTGTCCATGTTTGCAAAAGCAAGGTCAGGGTTTGTAGACGTATTCCACCTTCCAGAGTTGAAAGTGTCTAGTTGCTTGGGGTCGTGCAAAAGTTGTACACCGGATTTTGAGGCCCAGTCCTCTAGGGTAGCTCCATCAGGGTTGGTTTTCCTGTAACCCCAGGTAATGCTATGACTGTTAAAGTCGCCAGCGTAAATGCAGGGTGCACCATAAGTTGGTAGAGAGTCTGCTTGGAGCCGATGGTTAGGTGGCGTGTAGACATTGGTGACATGAACACCTGCAATTTAGGTCGTTGCCCATTCCAGGGTGGAGTCTGCAGGTGATGTTGCAATTTGTTTCCATTGGGCTGAGTTACTAGCAAAGGTGGCAATCCCGTGGGTAGCGCTCTCGGTGTGTGCAGCTAGGGTGTAGCCGCAGATGTTCAGAATGGAACTGTCAGTAGCGTGTGTCTCTTGAAGGAGAATCGCAGTGACTTTATGCGTATGTGTGAGGTGTTCGATGATGTTTATCTTTGCCCTAGTGAAACTTTCTACGTTTAGTTGGAGCACTGAGATGCCATCTGACTTGACATCTGGTGATGCCTGCCCTAATAAGGGTACGTGTACCAGACTGGCATCAGATAGTGTCCTCTGGCGGGGTATGATTAAAATTACAGTGAGATAAAAAAAAAGACAACAGTGAATTAAAAAGGACAGGGAATTAAAAAAAAAAGACAACAGATTGTTAGCGAAGCCTCAGTTGATTATCATTCGCCTGAAAAGATCGGTTACCGGTGTTCACCACGATTAACGCCAACCTATGACGTCACGGCATTGTTTGTCGCTCCATTATTTTGCACGAATGTAGAGTTAGAACAAAACACTCCATTCGTAAAGGTACGAATGGAGGGGTGGAGTTTTAGTAAAAGTCTCCATTCGTACATTTACGAATGGAGTGTTATTGTTATAACTCCACATTCGTACAAAACAATGGAACAACAAAACAATGCCATGGCTTTATAGGTGTGCTTTAAGAGGAATCGATAGATTAAAAGTATTACGGAAAATAATGACTATTATTAAGGGTTGGCATCATGATTTAAATGGCCGATTTTCACATATATTTAGGGCGATGTTACATACGTGAACATACCGAACTAAAAAAATGGTGTTACCGTATTAGTTTTCATGAAAATTGTCGAAAAATTGGCTTTTTAAAGGGAAATCTCCGTCTTCACTAGAGGACGCGCGTCTTGCGTTATTTACGCCTTCTTAGACAAGTCTACACATCAGAGTTCTTCGCGAATTTTACGAACGCTTACAAATTCGCGTAAACGCAGAGGGAAAAAGCGATCCTGAATTTTTGCGACGCTAAAACGAATGCACGCTTGCTCAATGCTCATCTCCGAGTTTATTAAGTCGGCTGCGCGTACTCCTTAGAAACAAACCATAATGCCAACACCTTTAATTGGTTAACTATTAATTACACTCATAAGAAAATCACCATAGATCATACATATCTAGTCAAATTTAAACATAAAAAGGGTGTGATCAAATGCTAAATGGACATTGGGCGTATAGCCAGAGTGGATATTGTTTCTTTTGTTTTTTGATTGTTGTTTTTGATATTTATTTTGTTGTCGTTTATTACTTAATCTCGCGCATGTTTAAAATGTTCATTTCACTTTGGTATTTATATTTGCGTAATAACTATCGTTAAAATCTAATACTCGGTCAATATTTTATTTCGTATTCAAATTTTTTGTTATATTATATTGTTTTGGGTTGTGTACAGGTTTATGTTTGTTTATTTGATTTTTTTAATTAGCCCTAAGGACTGCTCAACCACAATATTCACCTTTGAGTTTGATCTTGAGTTTATCGTTCACGTTTTTAAGCATTTTCTTACACTTGAAGGTCTTTTTAAGTGTAAGAGTAAAAACGATATTAAAATCGCGAAGTGGAATCATGCTCAGTGCAAAAGTAGTACTTAGATATAACAGTGGGAAACTAACACTGTAAATCAAACTTTTTTTATAGATTCGTTACAAAGTTTTAACACACGTTTTTAGTTAATCAGTTACACCACAACGTAGTAATAGGAAAGTTTAATCTAAAAACCTGGTATGTAGGAGCAGGTCAATATTTAGGCGGGGGAGGGGCATGGAGGATTCATTTTTCTTCGGCCAAAAAGTTCGCGTTTCCCGCGCTCCGTTTTAAAAAAAATTCACATTTTCTTGATATTAGGTGATTTTACATATAAAAGTCCATGCTCCTTCTCTATCTCTGTGAGTGAATATTTCTACTCACCTCTTGCTTACAATTTTTTCCGTATTCTTCCCTCAACTCTTACTCTATTTTCCCCATAGCGTAAAATGACATCTTCCCTACTTTTAAATGTCTTTTGAAATTAGAATATGCCACATGTTTATAATGCAAACAATTGAATGTGTATGTTCTAACCATTAGGCTAAATGTTCACCTCCGTATTACCTTCAGTGGGTGACTGTTAAACATTTGAAGGGTTTAAGTAGTGTAATAAATAAAAATCCTTAAACAGAAGGGCGAGTCAAGGGGGAATAGCCATGTAAAAGGTTGGGAAGGGATTAGTAAGTTGACTTATGTGACTTTTTTGCAAATACTTAGCCGAGGCATAAATGACGTAATATTGAACACAGAGTGATAGGGGCTCAATCCCTCTACATTTACGATTTTTAAAGGGAAAATGTGACCAATCAACAATACTATAGAACATAATACACCTTATCCGGGAAAACAATCAACGCTATAACTACCCCCCACAAAGATTGACCATGCAGGACTCACCAGCAGAAATGAAGAATGCAATCGATATTTTGTATGCCGACGGACGTAAAGTATTTTACAGGACTCGGCACACGTACCAACGTGATCAATAACATTTTGTTTTAAATAGTATAAAGCCTTCCCAAAATTGGAAAAGCTCCAACGTTCAGAAACATTGTCACCCAATGACTCATGTTCTTTTCTTAAATTTTTACTGTCTGTACCCAAAGACTTAAATTTTCAAAATGTTTAAAAAAAATGTTCATCCACGCAATTTGCACTCTTTCAATTCATATACAAACTTAGAACATTCGTTACTTCATGACATCTTACTGTCATTGCCACCGTATTGAATCGTAAATATCAAGTTTATAGAAGGTGTGGCCCCACAATTGCAATCTATATATTACATACTAAAAAAAATTAGATCAAAGGTCATACGCATCTAGGTAAAGGTCACTTACAAAATCCGGGGTTTAAGCTCTCACAGCCAAATTGGATGAAATATTGGTGCGAACTTTACAGATGGGAGTTTTGGGTGAAGGGCCCCGATCTTCAAGATGTGAAACTTATATCCTTATATAGGGCCATCCCCCTTTATTTAAGCATCCGGTATTCAATGCATCAAATGATTTAATAGACTGATGTTAACAGAAACAATCTGAATAAACCACACACACCATACCTCCTTACAAAAAAAAAGATCCTTGAAAACATTTACTAATTTCATAATTTTTCGTCAATATTTCAGTTTTTACCTGTTAAGCCACATGGGCGATGTATAAATTTGGGAGTCTTTAGCCTGCACTCCCCTGTTGCCTGTTAAGCCCTCTATATTCATGTTGTATTTTAGTGTTCCCGTCGCTGTTTTTATTCACCACAGCTTCACGACCGTATGCATGGTGGAAGTGTGATCGCTTGGTATTTCTACTTTGAACTTTAATATCTTTTTGTAATATGTACGATTTTCATGTTTTTCGCTGGGCAATTTATTGAGCACATATCCACTATGACGTAAAATTGCCAACATACATAAACTATCATGAATGTAGATTTTAGAGGATATAAACAACCCGAAATTTTCTGAAACACTGCTATTGAAAAGGAGCAGTCAAAACCCAAGCGAATAGGAGCGGGTAGCCGTAGGCTACCCTCGCCCAAAAAATGATTATTACAGCGTGAATTAGTAAGAGACAGTATTCGGCTTTTTTGATTTGAACAATGATTTACGAGATGGAACTTCGCCAATGAATAACTCACACAAAGTGTTATGAAATTGATAGACTTACCTTTCTAACAATTCTCTACGTTTAAGGATGATTTATCAGGATAATCAGTAGGGAGTTATACTTTTCCCACTAGTTTCCGTTATTCTTTTGTGTTAAGGTATTTCCATTGTTTATCGCTGTTTAATCAACGCTGGATACGTTAATAAATCCCCAGACTCTCGATTTGTGTTGCGTCGATTTTGATGCAGTGTTTAGTTCCTATAGTTTTAGCATTGATCCAAGATGGGGGGGGGGGGGGGGGGGGGGTGGGGGGGGTGGGGGGGGGGGGGGGGGGGGGGGGGGGGGGGGGGGGGGGGGGGGGGGGGGGGGGGGGGGGGGGGGGGGGGGGAGTAGAAGAAGCGGGCAGCGTTAGAATTGGAGAAATGTTTCATCATTTTGATCCCAGTTCGGACAAATCAATGTCCATTATTGTACTCTGAGTTTTCACTGGCAAGTTCATGGAGTTAACTTGTAAATAAAATCACAACGGAGTTGAGACCGGAGAAGAAATATTCCATTATAAAATCCCAGTTTCGGTCAAATCAATGTTATCAAATTGTTTGATTCTCTGGTCACCGCAAGTTTATGCAGGGTGTTAAATTGTAACCCAAAATATAGTTGCCAACCACGGGTTGCCCAACATTGTACGTGTAAATCAGAGGCTCTTATTTCCAACACTGACATGACTGAGTGAGCACAGAAGCTACACTGGGTTTGAACTATTATTCAGGGACATGTTTTAAAGCATAACGAAATTTTATACACAATACGTCGTAAGTTATTAAGGACCCTTGACAATCTTCTTATGCATTCATCTCCATTGGTGTGTTTATTACTACATTCGTAAAAGAAAGAAGTTCCTTTTCAAATGCTTCTTCTTGTTTGGGTCTTATTGTATTTCACTACATTAGAAAAAGGAAAAAAAAAAAAGTTTTAGTACTGACAAGCTTGAAGACTCACCAACAAGGGGAACGTTTGGGGGGGAACGTGTTGGCGCAGCGTATCTCCCCTCACCTTTTCACCAATGAGGTCCTGAGTTTGATTCCTGGCAAGGCGCGTTATCGGTGTGGCTTTATGTGAATTTGGTTCTCGATCCATACTCGTTCCCGCAGGTTTTCTCCGGTACTCCGGTTTCCTCTGCTTCTAGAATCGAGCTTCTGGGGCCAGAAAATTGTTTCTGGTATTATGTTCTCTGATGTGCTGAGAGGACCTTCATGGCAGCCGCACAGCGCCTTGATCACGTTTACGTGGATATGTCGCGCGGTTAAAAAAATACACATTATTATTAATTATTTATTAACACCCGAGGTGGTGTGCGGTTAAGTAAGATAATGGCCTCGTTTTTCTCGACATTCGTGGAAAATAAAACACGGCTCGTCTTCGCCTCAGCACGTATTTTTCCACGAATGTCGCAAAACACGGCCATTATCTTTTACGGAAGTTGATAATACTTGAAGATGATCACCAATCTGTCGTTCATTTCTCAACCCAACTTAGCCTGAAACTGTAAGCAGGTCTGTAATTTCTCTAGGTACCGCGGAGTTAGCGCGGAAAAAATTTGGAGATTATGGGTTACAAGTATTTGCCGCGTAATTAAGTGTCATTGTCACATTGATTTTTTCGACGAGGGGAGAACCGACGACCCCGGATCCCATTGGTGTATAGGGGCGGTAGGAGTAGCATTAGTACAAATCGTGGGGAGGACATTGTGTCCCGCCACTCCCAAAAATCGTGGGGGGCAGTTCCCCCCTCGTCCCCCACCGATTGACGCCCTGTTCAGAGAAGCCTTGAACCCATTCAAAAGCTATTGTGGGTGATTGACTCTAAGTAGGAACGTACTTGAAAATCATATAAAGAAAAAACTCTTTGTATTTTATCATACTTTTTAGTAATAAAAGGATTTACTGCAGAGATTGAAAGAGAATTGCTCAAACCTAGGATACATTTATCATCTAAAACCCTAAAATACTGTGTTCATTCCAAGTAACCTCATGGTATTCGCACTTAAATTGTAAAAAAGAGAAAACAAGCATAAGCAAACACCCATATGTATTGCCCACAATTATGTTTTAAAGGTGGTAACCCGATTCACGGTCCGATTGATTACACGATTAAATCGGTCCAATGTTGAATAGTACTCTCTTAATTCCAAAGATTGAACATTCAATATTGAGTGTCACTCCACAACAGACGAAGGAAAGATGCAAGTCAATCTTGAGATGCATTTCAATCTTTTGGAGTTAACAGATTTAAAGTACACTTATTTTGGAAAGGAAGCACCACACGTGTGTATGACCCAAGTGAATTTTTACTCCTGCTTACCGAAGGAATAATTTGAGCTACAATTTACATGAGATTTAGAACAGTTCAAACATTTGACCCCCATAGTAACTTTATCCCTCTCCTGGGGCCAACGCAAAAAGGGTTCCCGGCAGATTTAATGTGCAAAGTATATTTTTCTCTGAATTATCCCGTGGTCAGATTTTGGTATCTCGTTCGTTTGATCAGACCATTCTGGGCTGATGCTCTAATACGTTTGAGCCTTCAAGTCGATTTTAATTAAGGCTTCCAATTATTTTTTAAAACCACGGAGGGGTCATTGTTTCGGTTGTAAACTTAAGCCCAATAGATCAAACGGCTGAACTCTTATGTGGACACTTTATACGTATTTACATGTACAAAATCGTGATATATTATGTACGAAAAACTGGACAAACAACATCAATGGGACAAAATATCACATCAAGAAATAGCGTTACAGGTTCCAAACTTTTCAAACTTGGTCATAGTACACTTTGGTAAACCTAGTTAAAAAAAAATACAAATGCACAAAATACAAAAAAAAATTTCCATATTAAAAATATCCAGGACCTCGGGATTAGTTTTATTTTCGGTGAACCTGGTTCACGTGATCGGTGATATCAAAACCTGATTGGCAGCTTCCTTCGGTAGAAATGCCCGATTCCATAAAACAGAGGGGTGATCTGGCATGCAACAGTCCCCTGAGGCAAATTTAAATTCGAATGCCAAATGAATAGGAAAGTTACATGGGACGATGCTGTCCATATCTTTAAGAAAGCTGGGTGCGTGTCCCCGTATAACAACATGAAGTCTAAAACCTGAATTTACGTGCGAAAAAAGTTCTGGATAACATGGCTTCTTTGACAAATTGGTTGAAATAAAAATCCCATTAAGGTATTATCGTCCCATTACCGCGTGGCCATGACTATCTGAAATAAACAAAAACACTTCCTCAGTCTGTTGTCCAGAGAACAAATTTTCCTGTAATAAATGGGTTGTGTTACTGATGTTAAAGGACGAAACTCGGGAGTTTGAAGGATCACGGATGCGTCAGGATCTTCTAGATCCTTGTCAAACCACACCCAAAGAAGTTTGTAAGGAGGCGCTAGTGAAAGTTTGGAAATAGACTCATCGTGGATGCTCCTGACAATATTGAAAGGGCTGTGTTTGCTCGTTATGGAAGTGAGTGTGCTTTCTAAAATGTGTTTGACACCACCTAAATCAGTGGATAGAATCACGTGATCATAGATGTCATCTGGATGGCGTAGAAGCGGGCGTAGAATTGGCGAAATGTTTCATCATTTTGATCCCAGTTTCGGACAAATCAATGCGCACTTATCGTATTCTGAGTGTCATGGACAATTTCATGGAGTTTTAACATGTAAAATACAATCACACTGCGTTGAGACCGGAGAAGTAAATATTCCATTATAATAAATCCCAGTTTCGGTCAAATCATGTATCAAATTGTTGTATTCCTCTGTTTCACCGAAGTTTATGCATGGTGTTTAACCTGTACACCAAAAATCTAGTTGGCCGCCACGCCCGGTGCCCACATTGTACGTTGCAATTCAGAGCCTCTTATTTCCACCAACTGACATGACTGAGTGAGCACAGAAGCACACTGGGTTTGAACTATTTTCACGATGGACATGTTTTTAAAGCTAACGCAATTTATACACAATACGTCGTAAGTTATTAAGGACCCTTGACACTTTTCTTATGCTTCATCTCATTGGTTTGTTTATTACTACATTCTACAAGAGAGTTCCTTTCATCGTTCTTTCTTTGTTTGGTTCTTTAATTGTATTTCACTACATTCGTAAAAAGAAAAAAAAAAAGTTTTAGTACTCGACAAATCTTGAAGACTCACAACAATTTGAAACGTTTTGGGGGAACGGTTGGCGCAGCGATCTTCCCTCGCCTTCACCAATGAGTTCTCGGGTTCGATTCCGCAAGGGCTCGTTCTGGTGTCTTTATATGTGATTTGGTTTCTTTCTCGATCCATCTCGTTCCCGCAGGTTTTCTTTCTCCGGGTACTCCGGTTTCCTCCTGCTTCTAAAATGAGCTTCTTGCATAAATCTGTTTCTGTTGTCTGGTATTATGGTTTTCTCTGAGGTGCTGAGCGCCTTTCATGGCAGCCGCAAAGCGCCTTGATCACGTTTTACGTGGATATGTCGCGCGTTAAAATACAAATTATATTAGTTCTATTAACCCCGAGGTGTGGCGTTAATTAAGATAATGCCTCGTTTTTCACGACATTCGTGGAAAATAAAACAAGGCTTCGGGCTTCCCCTCAGCCGTATTTTATTTTCCACGAATGTCGCAAAACACAGCCATTATCTTTTACGGAAGGTGATAATCTGAATGATATCACAAATCCATTGTCGTCATTTTCTTTTCTCAACCACCCAAATTAGGCCCTGCACGGTAATGCAGGGATGTCCTGTAATTCCTCTAGTACCGCGCGTAGCGCGTAAAATTTTGGAGATTTATGGGTTTACAAAGTAATTTGCAAAGCGTATAAGTGGTCCTTGTCACATGATTTTTTTCGACGGGGAGAACCGACGGCCCCTGATCCTCCATTGGTTGTATAAGGGGCGGTAGGAGTAGCCTTAGTACAATCGTGGGAAGGTCACATTGTGTCCCCCACCCCAAAAATCGTGGGGGGGCATGTCCCCCTCGGTCCCCACCGATTGACGGGCCCTGTTCAGAGAAGCCTGTGACACATCAAACCGCTATTGTGGTTTATTTACTCTAAGTAGGAACGTACTGAAAATCATTATAAGACAAAACTCCTTGTATTTTATTATTCATACTTTTTAGTTAAAAGTAAAAGGATTTATGAGATGACAGAGCATGCCAACCTAGCTACATGTATCATATAACCCTAAAATACCTTGTAATTTCATTCCAAGTAACCTCATGGTATTCGCACTTAAATTGTAAAAGAGAAAACAATGATAAGAAAAACCCTCAATATGTATTGCCCAAGTATTTAAGTGGGTAACCCGATCACGGTCCGATTCTGATTACACGAGTTAAATCGGTCCACGTTGAATAGTACTCTCTTATTCCAAGATTGAAATTTCAATCTTGAGTGTTCACTCACCACAGCCAAGAAGATTGAACAAGTCCAATCTTTTAGATTGACATTTCAATCTTTTGGCTTTAAGATAAAATTAACAACAAACACCAAAAAATAATTTTTTTTGGACAGAAGCACCACACACGTGTGACCCATTGACTTTTTTCTCCTTGTTACCTAAGGAATAATTTGATTACATTACTTAGATAGAACAGTTCAACATTTTGACCCCCAAGTAACTTTATCCCTCTCCTGGGGCTACACTCAACAACGGGTTCCCGGCAACATATAATGCATATTTGCAAGTAATATTTTTCTCCTGATTTATCCCGTGTTCAGAGTTTGGTATCTCGTTCGTTTGATCAGACCCTTTCGGTGATGCTCTAATACGTTGCGCCTTCAAGTCATTTAAATTAAGTCTTTCCAATATTTTTTAAAACCACGGATGTTAATTGTTCGTGTAAACTACACCAATCGAATCAACGGCTTGAACTCTTATGTGGACACTTCTTATACGTATTTCCCCTGTACAAATCGTGATTATATTAATGTCCCGAAAACTGACAAACCTCAATGGAAACATCACATCAAGAAATATCGTTAACAGGTTTCCAACTTTCGAACTTGGTCATAGTCACTTTGGTAAACCTAGTTTAAAAAAATACAAGCACAAACATACAAAAAAAAATTTCCATATTACAATATCCAGGACCTCGTGGATTGTTTTATTTTTAGTGGAGCTGTTTACGTGATCTGATATCAAAACCTGATTGGCAGCTTCGCTCCGTAGAATGGCCCGTTCCATAAGACAGAGGGGTAATCGTCATGCAAACCCAGTCCCTGCAAAATTTACATTAGGAATGCCAAACTTACTAGGAAACGTTACATGGGGACGATGCTGTTCCATATCTTTAAGAACGCCTGGGTGCGTTGTCCCCGTATAAACATGAAAGTCTAAAACCTTGATTTAACTTCGAAAATTGTCTGGATCACTGTTCTTTTGACAATTGGTGAAATAAAATCCCATAATTTATTATCTCTCACCATCAACGCGCTTTGCCATTCATACATATGAAAATTACAAAACACTTCCTCCAATCCTGTTTGTCCCCAGAGAACAAATTCCTTCCTGTAATAATGGAGTTTTTTTACTTACTGATGTCAAAGGACGAAACTCGGGAGTTTGAAGGATCACGGATGCGTCGTATCCTTCTAGCTCCTTGTCAAACCACACCCAAAGAAGTTTGTAAGGAGGCGCTAGTGAAAGTTTGAAATAGAATCATCTTGGAGGCTCCTGACAATATTGAAAGCGTCTGTGTTTGCTCGTATGGAAGTGAGGTGCTTTCTAAATGTGTTTTGACACCACCTACTCAGTGGCTAGAATCACGTGATTCATAGATGTCATCTTGATGGCTAGATTAGCTATCTCGATTGCGATGTGCTTCTAACCTGAGACCTCAGCTGGTTGAGTTCAACTCTATCCTGTATAAATCAAAATAAAGAACGTTGAATATCAGACAATGCTACAAGACCCCAATTATTAATTTACAGGGACCCCCTCGGAACAACGGGCTGCTTATTTAAATATTACGCGCCAGCAAAGAGCTTTTATTTTCACCAGTATATATGGAATACGGCGGTCCGGTAAGTACGTATATTCCTGTTTCTAAAATAAATATTTGAAAAAATAAATGAAACAAGAGTTGGAAAATTCTCAAGACGGAAATAATACGAAATGCATTGTGTGAAAAGGGATACGGCCCGTAGCGATTGCGTGTTTAACTTCCGTGTTTGCGGCACCGAGTACGCGAAAAAACGTCAATTTTCTCGCTAGTTGCTATATGTTCAGACCCAATTACGATCATATTCAAAACAAACAAAGTATCGGACCCTCTGATGCAAAAATCTCCATAGAACCCCTTCGTTTCCGGAGAAATTGTAGATTAGTTTCACAATTTGAATCATTCGCTATACGGACTGATAACGTTAATCTCTCTCGCGCAGTACTAATATTAGATAATTATATTTCGCAGTCTGTGACACAGACTAACCACTTTCCGGACAGCCGTATAAACACAACCATCAAAGTAAGTTCCCCCCCCCCCCCCAAAAAAAAGAACCTTCTAATTTCCAGATTCCATTTTTGAAGATGAAACCTAGTAAAAAGGTTTATAGCTATGGTTGTTAGGAAGTTTGTTGTGAAATGAGAGGAAGCGGTTACTTCATCACGGCTGATGATCACAATTAATACAAACTTGAGGCATTTTTTAAAAATTGCAAAAAGGGCAAATTATGAGACCGCGTGCCAGCTTCCAAAAGGCCAATTGCAATTGTCCTATCCTGAACAGATAACCTGGGCATGATTAATTATTGCAATCCCAGTTTGGACATAAATTTATCATCTTTTTACTGTATGCTTTGTGGTTGGTGTTGTGGTTAGTGAGTGTTGTGGGCAGGAAATTTATTGGTTGTATAGGCCTACATTTTGATACCAGGTCATTTTGTATTGACATGTGTTTCACCATTCATAATCTTATGAATGCTCCCAGTATCCCATGAATGGATGCATTCATCATTTTATGCCTGACCAGGTGACCGAGTATGATTTCGAAAGAAAAGTGACATGCACGGTGCAACCTTGGCGGGGATTTTAATCCGCATTCCATTACATGTTGTAACACAGTGAAATATGGACATGAAACCACTCGTTGCAAGTTTTAAAAAGGGCTCATTTTGTGTTTAATTTGTGCTCATTCAGCCGTGAAGCAAGGGATTCCTCTCATTTTCACAACACCGCTTCTTAACAACCATAGCTATAACAATTACTATAGTAGATTCACCCATCGTGTCACCAGAGGAAAAGGTTTGGACAGCGTCGATTATTGGAGAGGAGGCAGATTAAGAAAATAGTGGCCCGATCCCTGTTCATGAATGCACAATATGTTGACGTCATTTTTGTGAGAGGTTGCCATTTTTATAAAGAGGGCCAAGAAGGAAAAAACCTTTTTTGTTCCTTCTCGTATCCAAACACGAGCCACTCAAAAGTCATAACCATTCACTTACCTGTTTTCATTGAATACACCACATGAATGCAATACGATTATCAGACAATGTTTTTGTGAGTTAATGAATCTAATAAATGCGCCTCGTGACTTGAATGCGTTCATTAAGCATGCATTTATTTTGGTCTCTGTATGGGGCGACATTTTCATATGATTTAGTCGTAGTTTAATTTTCACATCATTGCACACGCCCCCCCTCATTCAAATCCAATACCTTCAGAAAAGTCCTAGAGGGGACACGATGGGTTTAATCTACTATAGGTTTCATCTTCAAAAAACGGATATCCTGGAAATTACAGTAAGTTCTTTTTGGGGAACTTACTTTTGAATGTTGGTGGGGGGGGGTTTTTTATATGAATGCCCGTTTTTTAAAAACAAAACATTTTGTTGGAAGTTCTGAACTTAATATAAAGTTGCGCCAGTGCCTTGGTCTCCTCCCCCTAAGCTTATTACTTCTTCGTATTCAGTTCTTCATCATCCAGCTTCATTCTTTTAGCTGAAAAATAGTTTCATTTAGGGTTATTAGAAGATATCTTTCGGGGAGAATTATTTACCTTACGCCAAGCAATTGCAGCCTTTTCACCCATGGGTCAAGCAGAGCAACCTTTGAATTGTGATTGCAAACATCTTTCTTGTTAGCCTGAGGGAAAAACATATATTATGTTGATGCAAAGTTAATAGAAACAATCTGACCTTTCTAAGGGGTTCACGAACAAATAATATTAACTTGTTGTTAAATTACATATGTATTGGTGTACATTTACAACATAATATGACCTGATTTTAAAATGTATCCTGTATTAATTTACCCCTTTATATTTCAAAATTCCCCATATTCCCAGAGGTTGGACCCAAAAATTATTTTATCATCCTTCAAACTATACAAAAACATCCTCAAACCGTTTTCCTAAACTTCGAGAATAGAATTCTCATAGCCTGACTAGTGTATAGAAATCAAATTTACAACCATTTTGCTGCGCGTATGCCGCTGAACATTTTACGGAAAAAGAGTGTATAAGGAAGAGTCACCGAGGTATTGATTTTTTTTTTAGCAAAGGGACCCAACGCTATTGGTGAATGTTGAAAGATAAAGTCCTCACCGGGAGTCCTCAGGAATATACGATTATTTTACTAAATGGCTTCTCACTTGAAGTTGATTCAGAATGTATCATGCTATTTCCAAGAACAGGTTCGGTCATTTCGCGGTGTGATGATTGTTATGTGCAATGTGAATCAAATAAATTTATGTGCAATATGCAAGGGGAAAAGCAAATACCATGACAAATAAATATGAATTACTTATCTGATATTAATCAAGATAAATTCACAGCTCTCACCTTTGGATGACTAATAGAAAAGTAATGTGAATATAGAAGATATTCGGCAGCGCTGAATTGACTGGGGTCATTTAAAGTCATCGCTAGTGCTGGGCGTAAAATAACTGCTGCAAATGGTGGATGAAGATTCCTCGCCTTGTCATAGTCATCTGTATTATAAATACAATGAGAGCATATGATAATGCACATGCATATTTCGTTGGCTAAAGAACCAAACCAAAATAAGTGTGAATTAAGATTTAAGTCAGTGAAATGCAAATGTAATACTATAATATGCAAGAGTAATTAAATCTGTTCATAACTTGAGTTACAATCAACGTTTATTTTCAATGAATTTGGAAGTTCTGCAATCAAGAATCCCTCAAAGACGTAAAATATCTAAAAAATATACATTTCAATCATTCAATATGCTCATTACTCTTTAAATTCACGAACCTTTTCATTGGATAGAGGTGTCCAAAACAATACCAAAAACATAACGAAACTGGCTAACGACATACAATATACAACAAAGGAATGAAAGCTAAAGAACTGGGGTTGAACTAGCTGATAAGCCTCTACGAGCACTTTATTTTTCTGAAATACACCGCAGTTTTGTTTTCTTTAAAGTTGAAAAAAAAAACATATATGAACATTTTCAACCTTCAATCAATATGGATTACCAAATGAAACACACAAATGTTATTAAAACATTTCAACCGAAAGTTTTATCAACTTTTTTTAAAAGTTTTATCTAGTTGATTAAACTTTTAAATAGCATCTGTGTGGTTCACCAATCTCTGTTGGTTAAAAAGTTAACAAGATAATTAGCCCACCCTTTATGCAGCTTTCAAGCTAATAGCGTATGCATGAGTATAAGATTACTATTCAAATGAAACCGTATGCATCACTCACCGAATTGCATATGTCCAAATTGTTTGTACACTTTAGAATAGTCAAAGTTGACGAAATCCAACGCGGCATGGATCCAGTAGAATGACTGAAGAATGCTTAGGTTAGGACTCCTCATGATCATACCTAAATGAATATAAATCAAATTTACAAATTGCGCTACAAAATATAGTGTGGTAGTAATGGGTGACATCGGGTTTTAATATGGGTCCGTATTCCATAAGATGTTTAACAATCATTTAGTCAATCTATAGAAGCACCACACGCCCTGGTGATCTACCTAAAGAGCGCGCCTATACCGCTGGCGCGCTCTGTGGCTAGGTCATTAGGGGAGCGAAGTTGCTTCTCGATGGACTACAATCGTTTAACTAAGGCTTACTGTATTTTGCGAAACAAAACGAAACGAAACAAAACTCCCATTGGATTACACGCTTTATTCCGTCATGCATGCATAACGTGCATAACGGAATAAAGAGTGTAATGCAATTGGAGTTCTGTTTCGTTTCGCAAAATACAGTAAGCCTTTAAAGGTCCATGGCCCGATCGCTAATAGCCTCGTCCCCAGAAGCCCCAGATTTTACCGGAAGTGGTCAACATTTTGGTATCAGAAGAAAGCTACTATTTTCTCATTTACCCTGTGAAATCTTAGAGCCAAATGATATTTGGTTTGGAAGTTAAGAGTGAAAATGTACCCATTTGGTTCTCGACCAATATCAATTTTACACAGTACTCTATGGGGCTCCAAAATCACGTTTTTATTAGCTCTCGCATCAAAACGGATTGAAATATCGGCGCGAAACTTTATAAGATGGGTTTTGGAGTGAAGGCCAATCTATCAAGATGAAAAACTTCATTCCTTAAATTGGGCCATCCCCCTTTAACTAACGATCGTTTATCTTTGAAGTTTCATTAAAATTATAAAAATTAGTAATATAGATATGTCATGACAAACTCTAGAAGTATTTTATTCAATGTTGATTAAAAAGGAACAACTCGTTCTGTTGAGTAAAATCGTAGTCAAAGCTGAGTAAACCTTACACCCTATAGGGTGAAATATACTCCGCTTTGAGTATTAAATGTTTTACTCAATGGTTTCCTTTTTCACCATTAACATTGAAGTTTGTTTTTTTTTCCAGTGCAGACAGTTATTTCTTTGGTTTATAATATGACAAGTGATGTGATGCCTTTACCAGAGTTCAAAATTATTCCCTTATATACATCACCAAATTCTGAGTAAACGTTTCCGGTTTTAGTTCGTTGGTATTAAACGCTTTTTTGGGGGGAAAAAATACGCGGAAAATATTGCCGTGCTGGCAATGAATGAACAAAGCAATTTCGTCTTTGGTCAGTTAATTCACATTTCGCTAAGTATATTCGTCATGGATGGACCATGGATACGACGAACGAAATTAAATTAATTTGAGAAATGGTATGAAAATAAAAGTTAATATTTCATGACCCAAATTGTGGAATAACTGACAACAGACCGAACTTGTTTTAAACGAATGCACGTTTCGTTTTCTTGGGACGAAAAAAAACAACTTAAGGAAGCTATGAAAAATAATTGAAAAATATTGTAAAATAACTTCGTTGGAAACCTAGGTAGAGTAAGAAATCATGACTTTCGAATAAAAACTTACGGGCTTACAGTTTAGTCTAAAGTTTGTATTATCTGAAAAAGGTGCGTACACAGCTAACATATGCCAAAAGATTTAATGCCTATTCTTACAATTCTACATCTGTAGGGCGAATTAAAGGTAGCACGCCCGATTACAACTTATAGTTTTATGTTCATAGGAAGGGCCATAAGCGATAACTATCAGAGTTACTTACAAACGAATTTTCGGTTTTAGCATTAGCATAAACAAACCTAATTTCGCCTGTAGCATCATAATTATGAGTCATTCCATCAGGTTAGGACTCCAAGTTGTGAATGGCTCATGATCATCAAAAGTATCACGACTTTGATACAGTTCATTATTCATGTAAGATTGCACCTTTGGGTGTTTGTAGACACATATACGCACGTGTCTTGTCCTAGGTATGATAAAAAACCATGCCTGTTGATGGACATTAGACACGACTCTGTGTTTACGTTGAAGTTCACAAAATGCAAGTTTTTAGACATTTACAGTAATTGTCAAATGATTTTGGTTTGTACTACTGAGAGGGCATAAAGGTCACCAGAACAAAGATGTGATTATGTTTAATTTGTGACCAAAAAGAAAGCAAATATTATTGCTAGATTTGCTGTTGTTTTGACTGGCGTCTATGTTTACGTCCGCATTTAGTAAGAATTTGGGTTCACATTTTCAGTTCTTGATGGTATATGTGGTAATTTATTACAACAAATTAAGTTTTTCTTGTTGCAGTGTGTGTCCCTAAATATATACATTTAGTTAGTTTGTATGATTATGCACTACTTTGTCACCTGTACCAGAATATTGTGTGCAAAAAAAGTGTGTGACATAAACATTTACATTAAATTTGTCACAATTTTGAGGGAATGACCAATTAATTACACAAACTAAATACTTGTAGGTCTTCAGCGACACAAACTGCAACATGTAAAACTCTTGTAGTGCTTGTAAATCCCCACACATAGCAGAAACAATACCAAATGCAAAACCCATATGTATAAAAATGTGTGGACTAACATGAACACCGCAAAAAATGAACAAATCTACCCATTTCACTTTTATTTGGCTACAAACTTCAACAATTAAACTTTGCTTTAGTGCATTTCATACTCTTTCATTAGTACACAAAATTATTTTAATCAATTCATATTGTAAATGTTAACAAAATGAGATTTTGTGAAATTCAGACGTAACACAGACACCGTGTCTAATGTCCATCAAACAGGCATGTTTTCTATCATACCTCGGACAAGACACATTCGTATGTCTACAATCTTTGTCAATTTCTTGCACACCCAAAGGTGCATCTTACATGAAATAACTGTATCAAAAGTAGTGATACTTTTGATGATACAGAGCCGGGTACAGAGCCATGTCACACTTTGAGTCCTAACCTGATGGAATGACCCCATAATGAGAAAGAAATCAGTCAAAATATTATGAGATGAGAAAAATACAAGGTTTCTAATGTGCAAAATCTCAGGTTTGATGGCGTGAAAGGTGGGGTCGAGGCTCAGGATCGGGTAGTGCCTCTTTAACTGATAAAAGAATTAAAAATTGTTGACCAAAGACGAAAATAATTGTGAATACACCAGTATCAGGTGAGACGAATTAAATGTACCTAAAACGAAAAGAAATGACCAATTAAAAATAAAATGGTCATACTCTGAAATAAATCGCTCTAAGACGAAATTTAGTTTAACAAATGCACACTTACATATTTTTGCATGGACGAATTCAAACTTAAAGGCTGACTAATTAAAAATAATCAATTAGAATTAACGATAGTCATCTAAAATGCTCAATTCCAAAGTTTGAGATGAATCGGAGTTTTCATGCAGTAAGCATTTATGTGTAGCATAACAGTGACATGTGTATAACAAACATTCCGGATCCCGAATTTTATAACAAAGCTGTGATTTTATATATGAAGGGCTTCGATTTGAGCTTAGCTATTTCACACAGGGATGTGTATACAAAAAACACGATTTGTTTGAAAATTAAGGGCGCCCTCATCTGGAAATCTGAGTCAGCCTTTAACTCGATATGAAATATAATGAAAAAAAAAAACGTGCTAAATAAACTGAAATCTATAGTAGGGCCCGCCTATCCGGAATTACAAAATCCCTTGTAAATAGGCCTACACAATTTTCAGCAATCAGCATTACCGTTCACGGGTATAGTTTACTAGACAATTATCAACATAATTAGAGTTATATTATGTGATATGTTTATTCTTACCCATAATATTAAAAGGCCATGGTTCCCACGTGTACACGTGCTCTTTCTCGTAATCTCTAAATTGTATATCAGTGAAGTCCATGGATTCGAAATATTCTTCCACACCAAGGCGATGTTGAATGTCATGACACTGGTGGTAATTGCCAAAAATGGCTAAAACCAAAACACACAATTAGACAAATGATTTATGAAAACAAAATACGTACGTAAATTTAAAAATAATAATAAAAATGAAATATTCGATATATCGGTGACGATGGTGATGATCATAATGGTGGCGATGGCGATTATAACGACCATAGCGACTATCATGTAGTGGTAATGAGAAACGGTTATAACTACATTTATAAATATATGATTTGAAAACAAATCAGTGTTGGGGGGGGGGGTCTGAGATCGCGACTCCATCTGTCTGTCTGTGAACCCGCACATCACGGTCTGTCCGCATACGTTATATAGGCCAAAACGCATGCATGTTTTTGTGTTTTGGATGCAAACCTATTGGGCTTCGCCTGGCTACCGCGCGAAGGAAGGTGAAGGAAGGAGGAAGGAAGAGAGGAAAGAAGGAAGGATTAATGCAGGAATTAAGGAAGGAAGGAAGGAAGGAAGGAAGGAAGGACGGAAGAAGATAGGAAGACCTGATCCCGGCCGTCCGTCCTCCTGCCTGTGCCGGCCGTCCGGTGCCGCCCCCGTCTCCCGTCCGTGCCTGTTCCTTTCTGCCTTCCTGGCCAGATCCGGCCGTTCCCGTCACCGTCCTGCCGTTTCCCTCCCTGCCCTGCCGGCCGCGCCGGCCTGCCTGACGGGCCGGCCCGGCCGGCCGGCCTGCCTGACCCCCGGCCGGCGGCGGCCGGCCCTTCACCTCCCGGCCGGCCGGCCGCCTGCCGGCCTGCCGTCCCTGCCGTCCGGCCTGCCGTCCGTCCTGCCGGCGTCCCCTTGCCGCCGCCTGCCTGCCTCCGCCTGGCCGGCCGCCCCCGCCTCCGAAAAGCCATCACAGAAATGTCGTCCTATTCTATTGCAAATGTTAAATTGCTTGTGGCACAACCTCCCCCCCCCCCCCCCCCCCCCCTCAACTTTGGTTTGGTTAGCGGTATGCGACTCGAAGCGCTTGGGAGCTTGAACATTGAATTTTTGGCCAAAGTAGGGTCTTTGGAAATAATTTATTAAACAATTGTTATGTGATAGAATGGACCATAATTGGGGACTGAATTTTGGGCCAAATTGGAGGTTGTGGAACTTTACAACAAGCAAAATTTCCTGAAATTTACACATGGAGCTAAAATTTGGGGAGTTTCCGTATGAAACTGACCCATCTGACACACATTTTTCTGACACACTTATGAATTAGGAAACCCTTCACGGAATAAAGCACAGGATTATTTCCGTTAAGGTTTCCGAATTCATAAGTGTGTCAGAAAAAAGTGTGTCAGACAGCTCAGGTTACGAAAACTCCCTATAATTTGTGGTTTTGTAGCAAAGTTTATTAGGGGTCTCAAGAACTGAAGCATCTATAGGGGTCAAGAGAACTGCAGAAGAGACGCCGCACATACCCGTGACGGCAGTGTCTCCCACCTTCCGACATACCCGTTGAAAATAAAAATTAGCTTGCCGGCGATAAAATAGAAAAAAATTATATGAATGTCGGCAAGTTGACAATTTTTCGGAGCTCCCGACTTCAAAATCCCAGCTAAGCCATTGAACGGAATAAGAGGTCCCGTTGGTACCCATTGGCAACTATCATCTTTAGATCTTATTAAAAGCCAAGCAAGCAGGGTTTTTTGTTATTGATATCAGAATAACGGGGGTAATTACTCGAGAAGTGTTATAGAGGAGGAGCAGAATATCATAGGGGCTTTAGTTAGTCTGGACCCTTAACATCAATGCTAGGTAGGTAGTACTCTCAAATTGTGGTATCACTTTTTCAATAGGGGCCAATTTAAGTTTACAGAGGGGTCAAACTTTTAAAATGCTCCAATCATGTTGAAATATATGCCATATTGTCCATCTAATCATAAGGATTCCAAAAATGTATAGTTTGTACCACCTACGACCATTGGTTTTGGAGTTATAAGGTAAAATGGTAAAAAAAGGTCAATCTCGATTTGTACAGGGGTCAATATTCAAAGTTAATCTGATTATATTTTAAATACTTGCAAGTTATTGCCTGAGGTAAGAGGACTCCTAAAATGTATAGTTTGTATTATGTAAATGCTTACTTACGAAGGGTCAAAGAAGGTCAACACCATTGGGTATGTTGACCTATGACCTATTTTGTCCCATAACATGGTAACTATGCATTGCAGATGGTACAAACTATTCCTTATTTTGACTCATTAAGCTAGATGAACAACTTCATCTTTTTCAACAAAAATTGGAGCAACTTCCGATTTTTGGACCCCTGTACAAATCAGAAATTGACCTTTTTTAACCATTTACATTGTGACCCCAATAACTTAACGCCTCCAAAAAAAATTGGTCATAGATGGTACAACTATCCATTTTTGGAATCCTTATGGACTAGATACGGACCATATGGCATCATTTCAACATGTTGGAGCATTTTTTAAAAAAAAAAATTTGACCCCTGGTGTAAACTTAAATTGGCCCCTATTGAAAAAGAAAAGTGACACCACAATTTGAGAGTAACCACCTACCTAGCATTGATGTAGATGGGTCCTACTAACTACCAAAGTGTCAAAACCTTTCTGTAGTGGGAGGGGTCACGATTGATGTTTGACTGGGTGCCTAGCCCCCATTTTATGGCAATTTCCAGTTACAAAAAAAACATTACTTTTCCTACAGGTTTAGATGCCATCCTCGAGTTGTGTACGTGTACTTCTTGTGAAATAACTCCATGACCAAATAATTCCCCGTACCAGTACACGTAATCACATACACTAAACATCACTGTACCATATGGTTCCTATGGTATGCGTGACCATACTCGAACTCCCTTTATTATAACTATAATACTACTCATTTTTCGAATCCCACGTACAAAATTATCAACCAAATCAGCATGATTTTTGTTTGTACATTGGATCTGTTGCCCTTTGGTAAAATCATCTGGTTTCAACTTAGGGCGGCATTTCGATGATCACAGCAACATTTAACATTTTAATTTATATTTCACTATAGCTATCCTCAAGCAAAGTTATTTTCCACAATTTTCATTTATTCTAATGTTGTTTTTTTTTTACTTTTTATATTTTACAAATGAGTTTTATTTGTATGGCCATCCACTACTGTGTTGTGATTTCTGTCAGAGCGTTTACTGAGAAGACAATACAAAATTACTGAGTTTCTTCGAGAGTAGAAGCTATAGTAGATCTAACTTTGCAAGTAAGATTAGGCCACGCATGTGGGCCAACGGTTCATTGTAATATAACAATCTCAATTCTTTTAGGTAATCAGAGCGACGAGTGCTTTTGGTTCTCGAATCTCCCTTTAAATTGCGGGCATTGGTCATTGACCTGTTGCATCTGTCGTGGTGGCTATGGGCCCATTAATCTAATGTTGCTTATAATTTGACGAAAGTTTGAACAGAATTTTAAGAAAAAATGCTCCGCTGTTTGTATTTTTTCCTTGAAATGAAAGATCACTGGAAAGGGAGAAAGGTTGATCAGAGCAAAGTTGGTATAGATGATGTTGACCTATGACGTCACTTTTTACATTCAGGACGCCCTCCGTTGTTTTCTCTGGCAGGCAAAATATTACAGTAGTTTTCTGTGAAGACCACCATAAAATCTGGTTATAATTACTTGCAGAATCTTTCCTGATCTAATTGGGTCACAAAATGGCGATGCAGCTGTTGCATTAGCTATTATGCTTGATAAGAAAGTTAGTATTATTTAATTCTAAACAAAAGTTACAGCAAAAAACAGAAATTTCCCCATGCAAAGTTTAGGTGCTTTGTGCCCTGCCAGTTTGCTCCTCTCTTACACCAACGGGGGCGCCAAAACATAACAAATGTCACATCATCTATAGGCCTAAGTATTTCTCCAAATTGGTAAAACATCGACCAATTTCTATAGCGAGCAAAAGTGGAGCACACATACGACCATTATATTGAATTACGACCCATTCATATGAATGGTAAGTAATTTCCAATGGCTTGAAAATTTCGACCCATTGGAAATTGGAATATGTTTTCTAGACCAAAAACGAGCTTGGTAGATATCCTAAAAAAATCTTTTTTAACCCCTTAACGTCTCTATAAAACTTGTTGATGTCGTTTATTGGCGAAATTGTTAGATTTGAAAAAAGTTAGATTTGAAATTGTACAATTGTGTAAAAGACCGATATTTTACTTAAAGTGTTCCGTATCAATCTGGAATGTTCCTTCCAGTTTGTCGACGTTTGTTGTTTTAATCTTTCCACCCAATTCACCGCTAGCCTCTCTGATGTGACACCGTCAGCCCGTTCCGCTAGTTTGTTCTACTAACGCACGCAGCCGATAAACCCGCTACACCACCTCCTGTTAGGGCAATGTGGTAAGTAGACGGTTTGGATAAAACATTAATGAAATGCATAAAGCCGAGGCTTACGGCAAAGACGCAAAATATGTTCATGTTTCCATTTTCAAAGAAAAGTTGAATCCCTTAGCACCCCCGGGACTTGTGACGATCCCCCGGGACGATCCCGGTGTGGGGCAATCGACTGTTCACTTATACTTACCGATTATTAACACTTTCTTCTTGACTCCTGCAGGTAATCTTTCGGCATCTCTTGGATTAGATGGAGGAATTATCACCGGGGATTTAGGAAATCCTACTAAAACTGCTGTTAAAACCGCACCTGTTGATTTGTGAATGAACAAAGAGGATGTATTTCAGCTATAATATGATTAATTGTAATTATTTACATATAATATGTGTGCTCAATTGTTTCATTGATCATAGCTATAGCTATATGGCCCGGGCGGGGGGCACTTGTATTCAAAGGTGGATATGATGCGTGAACATGGACTTTCAAAATGCACCCTAAACACGTATTTTCACCGACTAAAACAAGCTAAAATACCCTAAACAAGTATTTTTATGTGTTTATGATACCCTCAACAAGTACGCAGTGCATTGAATCGTAAATATACCCTTTATTATCTTGCTTTGCTTTACTTCCCAAGTTCCGATTACAATATTTTGGATGTAATGATTTTGATCCCTGCTTAATGAGATATAACATGACAATTCCAAGGTTAAGAAAAAAAGCTAAAAACATACCCTTTTTTCCATATTTTGCTGTTTTTGACACCCTAAACGATGTACGCGCGTACATCACCTGTTGGAAAAAAGACACCCTTTTTACGCGTTTTCTTGTTCACGCATCATATCCACCTTATAATACAAGTGGCCCCCCAGGCTATATGGGTTGGGTGAATATCAATTTTGGCCTTTTTGATCATACTTAACTGTAAAAACAAAAAAACTGTATGATTTGTAAAATCTTTTTGTACGGCACAAGTTATACAGATTTTTTTTAAAAAGTAGGCCTAATTAGGAATTGATCAAAGCTGAAAGGAATAGATGTTTTTTTCTTATCCCTATCAATCTATACATACAAATAACCCGTGGTCCTGTCTGTTGCCGAATCCAAAAACATACTTGTAAACACTTTTAAATGAACAATTGGTATGAACAAGGACGTATTTATATTAATTTAGTCTAATACCCCGTAAGATCCCGTAGTAGTAGCTCCGTGGTCATGGTGGTATATAAACAAGACTTCAATTGTACGTGTGTCCTCGCTACGACCTCGGTTTAAGATATTTGAGATAAAAGCGCTTTGAGCGTCTTGACCTTTTAACAGCAACACTTG